>VZRF01008491.1:416492-491014 GCA_013396875.1 Vireo altiloquus
TTGTGTGGTTGTTCATTTTTTTTTTAACCTGATTTCCTGTGGAAGAATACCTGGATGGTTGTGTTTGTATCTGGACCTGTGCTAAGACAGGTTTAATGATGGAGTTGGAGTATACATAGCAGAGGAGGCAGGTTGTAAGAAATTCTCCACCAATTAATGAATCACTGCATACTGCCAATTTTAATTCCTCATTCAAGAAATTTTATTCATTCTCTTGCATTTATTGGCTAATCCATCTTCATAAAGTTGCCTCAGTCACTGTAATAATCTGTGTGTTGTATCTACTGTATTATTTCATTTACATTTCCATGAAGAAAGGTTGCAGCTCTGATTTCCATCTACTTTTACGACATAAGCAGCAACTGAATGTATCACTGTTTCTCGTTTAATTTTTTTTCCAACTTTCATTAACCTTTAAAATAACAATGTATAATAAAATAAAATATATGTAATTTACGTGGAAAGAAATTTTCAAGTGCACCTCTCAATTTAAGTGTGAGTAAGATGGAAGGAAAACATACCCTTTAAACTGTTTTTACACTTACTTTTGTATGGGATAAAATAGGGAAACTTTAAGCTTGGACTTTCTGAGTTCTTGGCTTCATTTATTTAATGATATTCTTAATGGAAAAATTGCCATGTGTTTTGATAACCTTAGCTCTGACCTCTCTTAGCCCAGTCCTTTGTGAGATTAAACTCATTACAAAATGTAATAATCTCTGCTAATAGCTTAATCTAGATAGTCTCTGAGGAGCTGAGTTACTATCACCTTATTTTTAATGTGGAGTAAGGAAATGTTGGATTTCTTTAGGTATACATTTTCCAGTATTTAATTTCAAAGATGTCTTTGAAAAAGCTGTAAGGTTCTCATACTATTTATGAAATATTATTAAACATAGCGTGCCATATATAAAACCCACAAATTCAGTCCCTACCATGACAATACTACATTTTTGCAGTTTTTTATATGTAAATGTTTTTTAGACCAGTCAGCTACATGGTCTAAAGTGTTGGTATATTACAATTCCCTTAATTTCCACAAATGAAAGAACTAGCTGTTGCTGTCAATTTGTCAGGTCCCTTTTGTAATTGTTTTTTCTTGAAGCAAAACCTGTTAGTTTTAGTACCTGCTACTGAGCTATTTGATTTTTTTACATATCTCAAATTTTTACATTTATTTTTTTATGTATTTGCAAATTCTGCGCTCTAAAAGCTTTGGAACCAGTTCTCCCTCTGCTAATTGTGCAGTTATTTTGGTACAGCTAATTATGTTAATCTGTGAGAGAGTAAGTCATGTTTTTAAATCTACTCAGATTTGAAAAAATGCCGTCTCCATTGAGTGTGTTTCAGTAATAGTGTGTAATGTGTAAAGCTTGCTTAGTCTGTATTCTGACCCTTGAAAGACCTGATTACATGATGACATCCGTAGAAGAGTCTTGAGCTGAAGCTGATGAAGGCCGAGCCTAAGGAAGATATAACAAGCATATGTAAAAGCTACGCATGAAATATAAATCTGGAGATAGTGTTCTAGTGTAAAATCGAGCACGTTTAAATCCTGCTCTTCCCCCACCCCCGAGAATTCCGTCTCTTAGGAATATTGATCAGATTTAAGGAGGATTGTGAGTGCTTAGAAACTCTAAATGTCTTCTGTGCTGTGTACCTAAATTGTTCTAAATTGAAAAAAATCCCGATGAGTCAAAGTTCCTCTGTGTAAATGCTTTTGGTTGTTGAAGTTTCCAATATGACTAGTTATCTTAAATTATTGAAGCAGTTATTCTAAATTGATGGGTGGTCCTGAGAAAAAGTTTTCAACTGGTATCTTCTACCAGGAGGAGAGTATATTTGTAATACAGCACAGTCCCTGTATGGATACCAGAATTTAGGGGTCGTTAACTTTTTTGATTTCTTGACGTGCTCTGTACACGTTTTAATCATTCGCGTTCGTGAGAAATACATAGCGAAGCCAGAAAACGTATGGTCGCACAGCGTCTTACTACTGCTGCCTTAAGGTGCCAGACTGTGGCTGTATAGAGGTGTATGAAGTGTAACTTTTTGCTAAGGAGGAAATAGAATAGTGTGAGTACACAATCCGAAGTGTCAAAGCCGAGTAATTAACTCTGAGCGTTCCTGGCTCCGTGCGGCACCGGCGGGCGCGGCCGCCCTCTGCTGACCAAAGCGCGCACGGCGGCGCTGCCCGCCCCGGCCTCCCCTTCCGTCTCCGCGCGGACTGAAGCAAAACCCAAATATCCGCGGCTTGGCTTCGTTGCTCTGCGTAAAGACTCATTCTAAGAACAAACATCAGATTGAGGAATATTTAGAGACACTGGTGTAGTTTACCAAACCGCAAAAGTGTTAATGGAAGCCAGATTTATAGTCAGCAGGATATTAAGAATGAATTGTGTTCAGTTTCTCTCATTAGGATCATTTGAAACTGAATGTTTTACTATAAATAGAGTAAATCGTTGGCATTCAGGTAAACCGGGATACAATCGAAAAAGAAGACATTTAGGAAGGTTATGAAATCTGTGGTTAGCATTTGACAAAACGAGTGCCTTACTTCAACCGAGTGAGCCCTACTGAAGTGCAGTTGTGGAAATAGCTCACTTACAGTAGACAACTGGAGAGGGCTAAGCACCTCTAAAATCCTGGAGAGGACTCTTAAGCTTCAATTTGAGTATCCAAACTCAGATGATGTTGAGTCTGGGAAAGGCAACAATATAAAATGGATGAATAAATGAGGCAGAGAGAGAAAGAACTGTTTAAGTCCTCTTTTTTTTTCTTTTAGCATTATAGGTATTGCTATCTACAAAAGGGAATTCTGCTTCCAGAGTGATTAGTTTATTTCAAAGCACATAAATATGCATTTATGAATAGTGTATTAAAGTTAAACCAGGCAAGTCAGAAAGGTAATCTCAAAACATGATAAAAGTTATCTGCTTTTAAGAGCATTTAAACCTCTGGTTTTGAATATGCATCAAAACGCTACAAAAAATGTACTTGAGCTTCTCTTTCATTGGGCAATGACCATGTATTTCTTCTTCAGTTTTAAAATTTCTGCTGTTTTCAATGCCTATGCATTGGACGTGGATTGATTTATGTAAGAATACAGACAAGTAATTGTAATTTATTTCTTTGGGGATACAATTAACAATAAATATCTAAAATTATTTGTTGAAGTCAGTGTAGAAATGATGTAGTTCAGTTCCATAAACCTGCATTATTAACATGATACCAAATATTTCAGTTTTCTCAAAGGTTCAGTTACATAAAGGATGAAATTTCTTTTTGCCAAAGGAAAGACAGAAAATGTTACTGGAATCAAATGAACTATTTTCTGGTAATTACTTCTGTATAAGTCCAATGGAATGGACTAAATAAGTAAAGTTTATTTCAGTTTTATGAATTTAAGTAGACCAGCCTTCCCCCCACATTATTACTCAATGCTAAAATAATTAAAACCTGTAAAAGGTTTTTAGTGCTTCAGAAAATGTTTTCAAAGTTTCATTGTTGCTCTTGCAGCTAAACCAGTGATTAGGATGTTTGAAAATTGTTATCAGAAAAAGCACAGACAGGTGACTTTTTTAATTAAATGGTCACTATATTTTTGTGTGTTCTTTTCTTTTCCCACCTTTCCATCTACTGATTAAAAGAATGAGAAAGATATTGATTAAACAGTGTACTATACTGTATGCAAAATTTGGTGGGTTTGACATTAATCAAGTCAGGTTTGTAGAGAAACATTTCTGCAGACCATTGCTTGAATACAGTGAATTAAGGCAAGATGCTTGCTAAACCTGAATTTTGGTTTATGGTTATATTATCTTAATGTGGTTACCTGGATTGCTGAGCAGTCAAGACTTTGAATCATAGGAATTAGGAGACTTAAGAAGGAAGAAACATATACAGATTCCAAAGTGGTTTTAGTGTCAAAGATTAAGGTAGATAGATAAGGATGTGTCTCTTTATTTAGGCTTTAAGCACAGATTAGTAATCTATTATTCCTAGGGACTATAGGGAGGGCTTAACAAATTATCAAAGAAAGTCATTAGGGTTTGGATAAATGCAGCTGACTATATAGTATAATCTATATAAATTTTTTTATAAATGATGGAATGCAACTAATAATTTTTTGTTAGGCAAACCTTGTTTTTATCAACCTGCCACTGAAATATGTATTATTTGAATTTTATTATTTTTAAATATTTACTCTTACATACTTTTTACAGCTAAGCGCCTATAGGCTACAATTAATGGAAACGTATATCATATACTAGTATTCAAGGCTTAATAAATTACCTTCAGAGCATGTATTAAGAATAGAAAAGAAAATTTTTATGTTTATGGTGCAAATTAAAATCCATCTCAAGCATGCATACCATGAAATTTCATTGTAGTCAATGTAGTGTTTGGCAGTGCAGAACCAGGCTGATTACTGAAATATAATTACCTTTGTGGAGGAATTTGGTTGCAGGGAGAAGTCTGTCCTAAGACTGTGCCTTAATACTTCAATAGTATTAAAGTAGGGCAGTTAAATGCTATTCGTGAGCAATTATTTCTAATGCACTTTAAACTGTAATTGAATAAAAAATGGCTGCACTAGACTATTTTGAGAAATCTTTGCCATTTTATAACATTTAATTATCAATTTTTTCATTTCAGTATTCTAGCATTTTAAAAGTTCTCATTTTCAAAGTAATATACATTTTATAGTGTCAAAAGAATTGTTCTATTGCTACAATAACAGTTTCAGAATATAACCTTTCCTAAAAGTTAAGCATCTAGGGCAGCAACAGCAATATTGTTGTTCAGGTTGTACTTATGTAACTGTAAAAGTTCTTGTTTTCAACTTTTCAATTAAATTAAGATTTTTCTCATAAGATAATGAATTATACCTTGTGGTTCAAAAAATGAAGTGTAGACTTTGAATCACTCCCCTCATTCAAAAATGAAGTATTTTAAAAACTTATCAGCTTTTTTACCATGCAAGAAGACAATTGATGGTGTAAACCATTACTTTATTGAGAACCATTAGCTATTTAAAACTCTGTGCATAAATTAAAGAGGAGCTAAATGGATTTGCAGTTGTTGCCATTAGTAGCATTTTAAATTATACAGGCAATTATTGTGTTCATTTTCATTATCGTAGATCAGCCCCTTTGCAAAACTATTGTGTTTTTCTTAGACATTATGTACAAATTTTCCCTCGGAGATTAAAATTTCCAGTGGTGTGTTTAATTTTGTTAAGTTGTTTCAAATAGAACAAATATTATGACAAGTAGAAGAAAATTTGTTTTACTAATACAGGAAATGGCTATAAACATAGAAAATTACTCCAATTCTTAATTCATCTATTTCTTATGTTTTCATAGTTATTCTAGTTATTATTTTCCAAAGAAAAGAAATAACTTTCCTAAGGTGGTATATTTTACAAATGCTCTGATAAAATCGCAGTCTAGTTAAAATGAAGTTTATCTGCTTTTCCAATATTCAGATGAATTTTAGAGAATGTTACTCAATTTGTACATGAAATTTATCAGGATAGTTCAACAGTGTTTTATTAGTTGATTGCAGAAATTGTTTACATGAAAAGCACAGAATTAAACTAATTATCTTTTTATACATTGGAGTAACTAATTTTGGGGAAATGGAGAATGCATTTCTATTAAAACTTTCTTTGTGTGCCTTCTTAAGTAGGATTTTGCAATTGCCTTCACTTGCTATAATAAAAAAAATTTAACATTTACTATGGCCAATAGCATGATCTATATTAAAAAGAGTGGCATTATCAGTAGCAAACCAAGTGTTCTTGAGCAAAAGATTTATTGTGTGGAAAATTTTTCAGCATCAACTTTTTTATTGTTATAGTACCTCTCCAAACACATTTTTGTTGGATCCCAAACTTAAATTCACATCTGTCTTCATCAATTAGAAAGGTATTAATTCCTTGAGTTAGCTACATATCAGTGTGCAGTGGACTAAATTTAATGTTTCTATCCAAAAAGTGGCATTCTTTCCAAAGAAACTCTTTATTCATTTCTGTTCTGGGGTGGGGTTTTTATGGGGGTAGAGAGGGGAGAGATAGGCTTTCACTACCATGATGCAGGGGGAAAAAAAAGTGTGAGGTAGTAGTTATGCATATTGCAAGACAGTGATTCTTTATTTTATTACAAAAAAAGACCAACTCTAGAAGGCCAGATTAAATCATTCCTTTCACTTTTTAATGGGATTTGGATGAATAGAGTAAAATATGCACTTTGCATTCATTGATAGCATCTTTAGGTTGAGGTAATTGAGTCTTTTTTCCCTGACTGAATGAATAATGACTTCATCTGATCCTCAGCGAGGCCTGAAACTTAGGCTGCCTTTGTCAACGCAAAAAGATCTGGGCTTTGAAACATGCTCTACTTCCCTGGCTTCATTTTTCTTCATTTTAATCCAAAAACCTATTTTTCTCAATAATTCAAGCATAAACTATGTAGTAGTTGAAGCAGCGGAAATTGCAAGATATTTGTCCTCGTTGTGCTGCTTTTTAAATGCAGCTGATAAATCAGCCGCTGTGGTCTTCAGCTGCCTGGTTCTCTAGGGAAGGGACAGCCCATGTGTAAGCAAGATTGCTGGAATTTTTAAGAACTATATTTAAAGTGCTTCTTTTGCAGAATGTTTGTTATCTAAGGAAGTGTTATGTTTTACTGGTCTTACTGGCAGGACTTGGAGATAAAAGGGGCATCCATGATGGGGCCTAGGAAGCTCTTCCTGGCATAATTTTCCCACATATTTTACAGACTACTAGAGCATCCCAGAAAGGGGAGTAGAAATACCCTAGCATACATCATACATTATTGAAATGGTGAGAGTCTTAGTTACATAGCTTAAATATATTTTTTCATGAGAAACAGTGGATGAAAGATAGCCTCTCCTAATGTTTTGCTTAAAATGTTTCTAAATCAAATACCTTTTCACTCATGCGAAGTTGAAGCTCTGTTTTACTACACTGGTTTGAAAATGGATATTACACTTGATTGTTGTTTTTATTATTATATTGGATAAGTGAAAGCTTCATACAATTAAAATCATTTCTGTGACATTGGTTCAGATTTACAGAGTGGGATGAGAGGATAGTGACAAGTTTCAGTGCACTTGTCACATGAATGAGAAGTCACAGGCTCTGTCCCATGTGCTTGTTGGTTCTTGAATCTAACAGGGTTTTGATCTTGTAGCAGTCAATGAGCTCCCTACAAATATAATACACATTGCCAGTATTTTCGCTGCATGTGTGACAGAAGAAAATTGTCCCTGCTCATTTGTTCTTCTGTAATTGTCTTTCCTCCTTACCCTTGTGTGTTCCTCTCCTGGAACGAGGAATGGAGGAGGGATGTGTCAGACTTTAAGGCATTCAAAAGGCTTGGCTGGGACAGTTCACATTGGTTCTGGGAATTGTTATTGGTGCAAAACCAGGAAACATCTTTTGTGTGCAAGCATAGGAAGAACAATCAATGCAGTTATCAAAGTTCAGTTAATTGTTACAAGTGCATGGATTTTTAATAGGTGGGAATAACCAAAGCAAATAATCATTAATTGTTTGCCCTGCAGAAGCATAAATTCAAGAAAAACTCCTGACTAACTTGATTTTTTTCTTCCTCGAGGTTGGCTTGTTGGACCTGGAGCTGAATCAACTGACCAAAGCCCTGTTTTTGGCTTTAGTTGCACTATCAGTTGTTATGGTAACTTTGCAAGGATTTGTAGGCCCTTGGTATCGCAACCTTTTCCGGTTCCTCCTCCTGTTTTCCTATATCATCCCAATCAGGTATGTATAAGAATGAAAGCAAAATACAGTTGTCTAATTTCACCGAATGTGGCTTTCTTGAAATTTATACTTGCTTCTCATTGCAAAGGAAATTGATCTTATCAGGAAGCTGAAGGAGAAGGTGCCAACAAATCTGCTGATTCCTGAAGGATCACTGTACAGAAAACAATACTGTTGTATTTTTTTTGTATAATGTTCATCTTGCTGGAGTAATCAGGATATCTAATCCTTTGCTAGCATAAATGTATTAATAAGGATACAATGTTGGTATATTTGAGAAAGTGGTTTCAGAAAGCATGCAGTTGAATGAACTCCTAGATGCATTATGGAATTTTATTTTTAATGCCTTAAATACTAAAAATGTTCCATTTCTCTGGTTAAAATACAGACTTTTTAGCCCCATAATGATTAATTTAAATTGAATGGCTGAATAATGTAAGTGTGCTTTTACAGTGAGAGGAGTTTTAACATGTGTAACCAAGTAGAGACTTTCCCTGAATTAATTAATTCATTAAGCATGAGTACTGTATATTCAAATTGCAGATAAACTGGAACACGAAATAATATCCATGTGTGTAATCAAGTCTTCTGTGGACACAGAAGTGAGAACACTGACTCTGAAATGAATTCTGTTATTTGCGTGGATATTGCCTTTGCAAAGTATAAATACTGTTTCTTGTTAAAATACTCAGTGTTTAGATAAAGGTAATTGTTTATTTTAGATGCTCTCTAGAACTGTTCAGTTTGAGATACATCATTCAGTAAGCCCAGTGATCAGCCAAAGTTAGCAGCATCTAGACTGTAGCTAAATTTAAGACCTGTCCCCTCAGGCATGCACACAATATTTAAGTTCACATAGTAAAGGAAAGAAGAATAACAGGAGGATTTCATTAGGCCTTTTAATCTAAGATTACATTACTTATATGTTACTGTGTTCACATTTTTTAAGCATATGTCTGTATGAAGCAAATTGTATCATATTTGACTTATGGGATACACAGGAAGGCTCTCTCTTAACATTTTATAACTTAAAGGACTTTATTTTTTGAGTACTTTTTGCAAGTGTTGCAAGAGAAGTTGATACTGTGAGAAGATGAAGGAGGAGGTTCTGGCAAACCTACTGGAACCACAATTTTGGGGTATCTTTCTAACCACTGTCATTGTTATAACTCCTTTACTGCTTGTATGATGCTGTTCAGTGATGTTGCCATTCCCCCCATATACACACAGTTACTGAGTATTAATTTATCCATGTGAAGAGGCAAAAAGGGCTCCATTCAAATGGTTAAGTCTACGTTTTACTGAGAGATGCACTTTAAAACTTCCAGGGGAGGGGAAAAGTGAGCTAAGGATATAAAGGATCACTTCTAACTAAAGGATAACTTTTAACCATTTTAATATCTTTGTTACTGGATGCAAGAGGATTAAGGCCATATAGGTGTTGTAAGTAAATTTGACTCTATATTGGAAGTTCAACATATGCCATTGAAAAAGCAAGTTCGCTGAGCAGCTCATTTTCAATGTAAGAGTTGTTTAGTGGACTTGTGGAATAGCTTTTCTCCAAAAATAATTTCTAGCATGCATCTAATCCAAACATTGTTTGTGGGAGATAATATACAAACTAAAAGTATTAGAAGATATGATTGGTTTAATTCATCAGACAGGAATCTATCAGAGAATGCTTTTCTCCCTAGAGTTTTATTCTCTACTAAATTTTCTTTAACCCAGATCTTCATAAATACAAGGTTGCTTCCCAAACTGTCAGCAAAATGAATAACTCAATCGTGCTGGTGTTCAAATATGACTGCACTTCCCTTCCTCTCTTCTGTATGTTAAGCATGGAAATGACTTAATTTTTAGGCTGTATTTTACGTGTAAACTCTCAAAGATGAAAATTGCAAAGCAATCGAAGCACTAGGTGTTGTATCCACTCATTATTTTTAAAACACCTATATGGGGGAATTTAGAGTACTTAGAAATTTAGAGTACTGAATTTACAGACATAAAGGAAAAATCAGAGATTAGGATTCACTGGTAGAGGCAAAGCATATCTGAACTCAGGCACGCAGGAAATGTGTTGATTGATAGTTTTAGAGAATTCAGGAAGTTTCTAGTTGTGGAGCTTTTTTGCAGTTCTGTTTAGTTTTTGGTTTGCAGAGCAAGGGAACTTCCAGGTATGCAATAAAACTAATTTTTCATGGCTAGAAATGTTTGGTGAAGATGATCAGGAAGATGATGATAGAGTTAGTAGAGTTAAACTGATCTCTGTGCAGCCAGTCCTATAATTAATAGGAAGAGGAACTTTTCAGGTGCTTCAGAAAGAAGCTGGTTCCTTGTGATTCAGCTGCATCCTAAATACTCCTCTAGATCAATGTTGCTTCACTTTGTGCTGGGTATTACTGTGAGGCATGTAAGACTTCAGAAGTATAGATTTCTGCAACTCCGAAAAAACAAACAGCACAACAAAACAAAAACCATCCTAACAAGCAACACCTACCCACCCCTCAAGTACAAAAAATCAGCCCCCAACATTGCACATTCTGTGGGGTACAAGGAATCAAGAAAAATGGAGAAAAAGTAGTAATAAACAGATATTGAAAGCTTAGCCCATCTCTAAACTGTTTGTAAGTTAGAATCATTATACACAAAACATTTTGAACCGCCCCACACCCCCAGAAACCTTTGGCCCTTAAAAGTGATTCTGTCATTGATGTTTTCTTTTTCTGTATGGAGAAACCATAGCCCAGGAAGCCTCCGTAGGCAATCCACTGCCCTAAAAAGTCAAGCTATTTTAATTTTTTAGGATTTTTCAGGGAAGGAGGATGTAAAGCAAGTCCTTGACAGGCTGTCCAAAACAAAGTAAATCTCTTTAAGATTATATTTACCCATTATCTGAGTTTTTCCATGTTCCTCAGCATTTTTAGGCTTTTTTTCTAGTTGGCTTTAGCCAACTAGACCCTATCACCTAGTGCAGTTGTCACATAGCAAGTTAGCAGGGAGCATTTGTCCTCAGGTATGTCCAAGCTGCTGCTCTTGTGATACCAGTGTGGAAGTTCTTAGGCCTGTCGTGTCACCTTTACTTTTTAATAATAAGGTGTTTCTGTTGAACAACTTGTATTTTTTGGATTGTCTGTTTTCTGAATAACAAGGATCAGAGGTCAATAACAGTCATGCTAATGAAAAGCCAGCATCCTGGGTGGGGGAAGACTTTTTAAATTTTAAGTACAAGAGAGTAGAAGAGGTTTTAGTCAATATGAGATGTGAGATACCAACTACTACTGAGATGAAAATTCTGATATGTGGGTATATGGGTACAGGAAAGATGTTTCAGCCATTAGAGAGCCTTGTCACAAAACAATTCTGTTATTTTCCCTGGCTTTGAGTACTAACATGTCTTTATCAGCTCACTTGAGCTACCATAGCAAGTAGTTCAGAAAGCTCAGGCCAGAGAAAAGGCTTAGTGATGGTACTGCCCCACAAACTCGATCTCCTAAACCACCAATGGACTTTGTTCATTCATTGTCCAATCTTCTTCAGTACCTCAAAAGACAAAGTGAGTTGCACATTGTGTTGAGATCTTTCGGATGTTTGATTTTTGTTTAAAAAAAAAAAAAAAGTAGGCAGGAAAGTTTTTCAAGATAATTTAGATTTAGCCAAACAATGTTTGGTGAAAATTGCTGCCTCACATACAGACATGTGAGTCTTGTAGCTGTACATGCTTCCGCTTAGCTGTTAAGAAAAGTAGAGGGTTGACCATAAAATGATCAGATATTGACTGGGAATCTGTTAAATATGTGTATCACCCAGGCTCTATATTTAGTAGCAGTTTAAAGCTGGATTGACAGGGCTTTCAGCTGTCATTTTAGGAGGATCATTTAGTTTTAGTGTGAAGAGAAGCTGAAATGTTTCTTGTTCTTTCCTTTGGGCACCCCAAGGCTCCTGGTCGCTGAGCTGTTCTGCCACAAGAAGCAGTCCCAAATGACTGGAAGGAACTGCCTTGCACTTAAGTAGTAAAGTTTTGGGGCACTACATGGTTCTTGGCTGGGGTTTTTTTCTGAGTCTTTTAAGATAAGCACTTAAATCAAATCCTTCAAGTTGCATCTGTTTTCAGGGGCAGTGGGGAGAACGCTTCTAGAAGGTCTTATGTCTGAAATTCATTAATAACCTCTTAAATCCCAAATCATATGGGTGTGAATTTCTGTGTTTTCCTGAGATCCAGGGAACTCACACCTATGCAGACTAACAGCAACAAGCAGCTATGCTGCTTTCAATCATGCTGTAGTTTTTGCTGTGTTGGAGCTCTAATCTGTGTAATATATAGATGTGAGGGTATCAGTATATGAAATCTCACACAGAGGGACAGAATATATATTAGACATATGATGCAAAGGTTTCAGTGTGGAAGAGCTGAACAGCTGCTTCTGAAGTGGCTTAAGCAAGTGGTTTAATACACATTTAGTGTATTGTGTTTTAATACCATGTCATGATATATAATGCAATCTCTATAGAGACTGAAAAACGTTATATGATGTATCATGACATTTTGCTAATTAATTTTGCAGCAGAAGTTATGGTGTGTCTCTCTTGTGCTTAGACTGTCTTAGAGTGTCCAGTGTGTGTCCAGGTGCTGTACTACTGCGTGACCTAGCTTTGTGCTTCTCTTAAAATGTCTAATATTCATGCTACATAGAAAAAGCACAGAACCATGGAATTATTTAGACTGGAGAAGACTTTTAAGATCATCAAGTCTATTAACCCAGCGCTGCCAAGTGCACCACTAAAACATTTCCCTAAGTGCTGCATCTGTGGGTCTTTTAAAACACTTCCAGGGATACAGACTCTAGCACTTCCTTAGGCATCTAGTTCCAAAGGCTGACAACAGTTTTGGCGAGGAAAGTTTTCCTAATGTCTAATCTAGAGCACCCCTGGTGTGACTTGAAGCTGCTTCCTCTTGTCCTGTCACTTGTTACTTGAGGGAAGAGACTGACCCCCACCTGGCTACAGCCTCCTTTCAGGCAGTTGTAGAGAGTGACAAGACCACCCCTGAGCCTTCTTTACTAGAAACTGAACACCTCCAGCTCCCTCAGCCACTCCTCATCAGACTTGTGCTCCAGACCCTTCCCCAGCTTCATTGTCCTTCTCTGAACTCACTCTGGCTCCTCAATGTCAATCATGTAGTGAGAGGCCCAGAGCTGGACACAGCATTCGAGGTGTGGCCTCACCAGTGCTGAGTGCAGGGGTACAATCACTGCCCTGGTCCTGCTGGCCACACCACTGCTGGTACAGGCCAGGTGCCATTGGCCTTCTTGGCCACCTGGGCACTGCTGCCTCATGCTCATGCTCAACAACTGCCAGCAAGCACCCTCAGGGCCTTTTCTGCTGGGCAGCTTTCCAGCCATTCAGTCCCCAGCCTGTGGAGCTGCCTGCAGTTGTGACCCAAGGGCAGGACCCAGCGCTTCGTCTTGCTGTCCAATTGGTTTCTGCCCATTGACCCAGCCTCTTCAGACCTCTCTGTAGGTCCTTCCTTCCCTCCAGTGGATCAACACTCCACCCAGCTTGGTGTCCTCCACAAACTTACTCAGGGGATGCTTCATCTTCTCGACCAGATCATTATTACAGAGATTATAAAACAGGACTGGCCACAACACTCAGCACAATCAGTCTAATGAAGAAGTCATTTTTTTATCTGATCTATTGCAGTAAATCTTCCTCCTTTCAAATCTTGCAACATTGCCTGTTTGCTCCTAGGTTTTTTCTGGTTTTGAACCTTCGGTATTACAGCAAGTAATGCTGAATTTGTGTAGAATATAGAAAAAAAAAAAAAAACCAAAACATGTTTTAAGTATTGTTTGTATTAGACCTCTAATGTCAGTATTGTCACCTTTGTATAAGAGGCCTAATGAAAGATGGCATCTGACCCGGTAAATGTGATAATAACAAAGAAATATTTTTAATAGGAAGCAATTATTGCTGCTCTGAGCTGCATGTGCTACATATCTTATGCAAAGGTTTGACATGTGTTTTATTTGTATTTTGCATTCTTCTGTGTTTCAAGCCTGTAAGAAATTCATAGATTAATTTTTTCATTAATTATTTCCTAGATTTACTCATGGATTTTTAAGTTCTATTTATGTTACAACATGTAATTATCTGTATCTGGGTTGCATTTGGCCCTTGAAAAACTGCATGTGCCACAGTTGTTATAGCAATACAGGGTTGATACACATTTTTTTTGCCACAAATATTTAATCATAAATGTGTGGGGTTGAGTTGTCTTTTAAAGTTACATTCATTGCCAGGGTTTTATGAAAAGTGCTGTGTGTACGTTCCTTAATTTTCTTTTATATGCTGACATAATAGACAAAATTTAGAAAAATTAGTGCAAGAGAAGTAGTGAGACCAATTATGAAGCAAACAGGAACACAGTTCTAAGGCTATTCTTGGGAGTGTCAGACAGACAGCAGAAAAAACTAAACAAAAATATATATAGTGGCCAAAACACAAGGGAATATTATATTCCAGTTTCCTCCTCAAATAAAATATGAGAGATGGGAAAATTAAAGGGATGACCTATAGGTTGATTTTTATTTGCTTAGATCTTTATATAATATTGTGCTTAAATGAAGTAACTTCTGTTTTGTTCTATTTTTATTTGTTTAGTGCCATTTAATGCCAGTTACTGGGCTCCAAAAAATCACTTTCTGTGAAGATTAACCTTCCAGGCATGTTAAAGTTGAAATATTTTTGGTTGTTTCTTGACCAATAATTTAAAATTTTTTCCATATTTTTCTTCCAGAGTGTGAATAATGCATATCTCTGTGTATATTTTATGGCTGTTTCAAGAAAGTAGGGATTTGTTCAGAAGGTTGGGGGTAGCCATGGGGGATTTGGTATAGTTTTGGATAATAAGGGATCCAAATATCAACTTCAGTATCATTTTCACATAGAAGGAAGTCTCAAAAATAAAAAGACTATATCTCAATTACTTCATTTATTTTAAAAAGTAGATGCCACTATGGGTAATCATACTGTATCTGGAATTTTGGCAGGGTTTTTTTGTTACAAAACTTTTACATATACAGAACTGCTCAGGAGAAGTTTCTTTCAGTTAGAAAAAAAGCCTACCATCTAATTTTGATTCAAAATCATACTTGAATTTTGTTTGGCATGATATCACTTTGTTCACAAAATTGTCCTTGCTAACTTCATTAGTTCTTGATTGCTTTTTACTGAGTCATGAATGGTAGAATGTTTCTGGAGTTTCTAAATGTATTTGTCAAACTTTCTCAGTGAAGGCCCTTTCTTATTGGCAAATTTTTCCTTTTGACAAACAAAACCAAAATCAGACACCTTTAGAAGGGGACCTAATATCATTACAATTCACGAAAAAAAAGAAATTTAGAAGTGCTGTAAATAGGAGTGTTTAATCTAAAACACTGATGGTATTTTTGAGGGACTAAGCACAGAGCTATTTGTTTTTAACGTGTAATTAAAAGCAGTGTGGATTCTGAAATGTTGTGTTACTTATTTGTTCTGAAGCTGAATTGCAGAGAATGCCACCCTGGCTCTTAATGGAATAAATCCCGAAGTTGGATGAAAATTGCCTTAGGATTGCCTGCTCTAGGGTAACTAGAGGTGGAGAGACAAGAAATATTGTGTTACTGTGTTTGCTGAAAATGCTCATTCTCTGTAACAGCCTTCAAGTTGCTGTATTAACATATTGTGCCTAAATATTGCATGTTAATTGGTTTGCTAAAAATTAGTGTTACTAATGCAACAGTTGCTAATGTTACATTGGATGCTTTCTGTGTGTTTTCATGAATAACTGATGTGTTTGGAGTTTGTTTAATGGGATTAAGAGAAGGATTTGCAAAGTGGTGAATTTAAAATGTTTTGATTATATAATGAGGTTTCCTAAAGTCTGCAAAGAAGTTATGAGAAATGATAACTGATAATTATCAGGCACTGAAAGTAGCTTTATTTTGAGTAGGGTTAGTGTCTCCTTGTTTTATTATGTAAAAATTCTTGGACTTTTCAGTCAAATATTTTTATCCATTCCTGTGAAGCTCTGTTGGAGAGGTTTCTGGTTTCAGAAGCAAACTCACTATTAATAGGCCATCATCATTTTTAGTATTGCATCTGTTTCCATAATGTACTAAGCAATAGCTACGATTATTTCAAAGATTTCCTCTAAGACAAAAAGCACCAAGTGAAGGAAGTCAGAGAAGGATACAGTGTACAAATTTTAGAATTAATGCTAAAAAAATTAATCTATGACACTCATTTTTATTCCTGTTTAATGCTTCATTCATCTTAACAATTCAAGCATGTACCAAATACCTTTTTCTGTCCCAGAAATCTGTCTTTGACTATCGTAGTCGTTGGGGAGATATTATTTCTCTATAGACCAGCAGTGGCAGTGTTCTGTTAGGTCCATCAGTATAAAGGGGGTACATTCTGTTCCACTTAGCAGTGCATGCTGGAAAGCTAGAGTAGTTCCTAAAATGCCTTAATGCTTTGAAATATGGATTTCTCCTCACTGTTCAGCAAGAGAAGTTGGAGTGTTTTTTCCTTTTCTTTTTTTCTAACCTTTAAATTATATTCAATTACATTATCGTTAAATGAATAGAGTGTTTAGAACGTCAAAACCAGGTGATAAACATGCTTATAAAAGGTGCAAGTGTAGATATGTACTGCACTTCAGCTTTGAGAGACTTTTCTGATTTAATCTTACTGAAGCAGTTTTTCCTATCTGAACAACTTTGCAGATCTTCATTGGCAGAGCATCTATGTCAATGTTTCTCTGTGTGTGCCACGTACCTGAGACTGCACTGCGTAAATAGAGTGTCCATCTCAGAATTCCTGTCTTGGTAGTCTGGGCACAAAAAAAAAAAATAACCTAAATGCCTCTTTGAAGTGGGGCAGTGAGCAGCTTTCATCATTCAGTTAATCCACTTGCTCCTGGCTAGAGCAAATGTCCATCTGTTTTTAAATAAAATAAGTGTGCTCATGTTTCTCTTGTCAAGCTAAACAGCATCCTTTGTACTTGACTGGCTAACTAGCAGATTCGCATCCCTAAGAGGAGTAAATCTTTTGCTGTTCCTTCGGTTTCAGTGTGAGGTGTGTTGCTTTGTGTTTTATATTCGCTCTGAAAGTTAACAGACAAGCATAATAAGAATACAGTTTGCACAGTACTGACTCTGGATTGAGTAAGATAGGGTAGAACTGTAGGTAACCAGTGTGAGGCAAGTGAGATCCAGTATTTCTCACACAATACTGTAGCATTTTCAATAAAAAGAATCTATAGAGTCCTCCTTCTGTTGTCTGTTCTTTTGTTACATATATTTGTATGTCTGAAGACAGAGGAAATTAGGGAAGATATTGCAGGACTAATTGGGATGTATCACCAGAGAGAAGGGTGATTTTCAGATGACAATAATTTCAGTGGGAAAATAAGAGGTAATTAAAGCATAAAATACCGTCTTAAATGGTCAAGAATATTGTATCTAAAAGGTACTTTTCTTTTTATGTTGCAACATGCATTGTCTTCTGGTGTACAAATTCAGGAGGCAGGGGATGTAGAATAAACTTTTTTTCAGTGTGTGTCAACATTTCACATGCTTTCACAGTTCTAGTTAAATGCATCTCTTCTTCATGAGATAGTGCAGATTGTGAGTCACTGTTCCCTCCACTGTTACCTCAGGTAATTCACAATCTGTTGCTGTGGTTCCAAGAGGACAGATGAAAACTCCTGGTAGCTACTCTTCTTGTTATGCTGTAAAGTCAGGATGATGTCAGGACTATTGCAAAAGGTCTGAAGTGCATTAGCAGTATTTTGACTTTGATAGATACCTTTGAACAGTTTTAAGAATTACATTACCATAAACCTGTCGCTTAACTTGGGACTCTTGAGTTGGCAAATAAGCTACAAATAGTTCACAGAATCACATGATATGCTGAATTGGAAGGGACTCACAAGGATCATTGAGTCCAACTTCTGGTCCTGCTCAGGACCATCCCCAAGAGTCACTCCCTGTGCTTGAGAGCATTGTCCAAACACTCCTTGAACTCTGTCATGCTTGATGCTGTGACAACTTCCTTGAGGAGTCTATTCCAGTACTCAACTGTCCTCTAGGTAAAAAACCTTTTTTCTAATATCCACCTAAACCTCCCCTCATATAACTTCAAGCTATTCCCTTGGGTCCTGTCACTGGTCACCACAGAGAAGAGACTCAGTGTCTGCCCCTCCTTTTACCCTCAGGAGCAAGTTGTAGACTGCGATGAGGTTTCCCCTCAGTCTCCTCTTCTCCAGTCTGGGCACAACAAGTAACCTCAGTAGTTCATGTAGCTACTGTCCTTCCTGTTTTTTCAGTATTTCTGATACAGCAGAGTCAAGAGAAATTAACACATGCCTATTTCTTAGCCACTGCTTTTCTGACATGGTAGCAGGAACATGGTGAATAGCTAAAGGAAAGTAGCATTTTAATGGTTTAGAACTAGGTGGATTGAGTTTTGTGTTTGAACACTTTATAATGGGGAAGAGCAATGTGATTAAATGAGTGAAGACTTTTTTGTTGTTACACTGCAATATGAGGTGCATCTTAGTTCTTATATGATGTAGACGTGGAAATACTAAAAAATGAATGCACAGGTGACTGGAGAAACATTCTTTTGATTTTGGACTTCTACATATAATCAGTAAAACTTGCTGAAAATTGCATATTTTCTAGCAGAGAGCTCCCCAAAGATTTCTTCATGCCAACATGCTATCACGAGGGTGCATTTTATTGCTTCAGCACTTTTCTGTTTTTGCAATGGACCCTCTCTAGCTACATTTTGAGAAGGATAAAGATATTCTTGATTTCTTGGGAAAGAGAAGTTGACAAATACAGTTGTATTATCCTAAAGAAAAAATGTTGTTTGTTATTTTTTAAAAAAACCAAAAAAAGACTGACTTGAAAAGGTACAAAAATATTTGTAACTTCACTTCATAAAGAAAACAGAGGTGATGTTTGGGTTTTTTTAGTAGATAAAAACTGTAACTTGAATAGTGATCTGTTCTTGCCATCTATTTAAGAGTAGTAATGTAATTATGTCGAGTCTTCACAAAGTGTTGCAACTGTCTCATGCAGAATGCATGACACTGCATTTGTTTCTATTGCTATATCTTCTAAATGTCTGGGATGAAGCCTGAATTTCTAATGTGATATGTACTCTACAAACACATAAAAAAAGCATTGTCACAAAATTTTGGTGCACAAAGGTTTAATATCTTTCTTTTTTCAGATATCCTAAAAAGAGCTTCTAGTTTTATTTGTATGTTTATAACTTTCACTTTGCCTAATATTCACACTGATTATGATATAAATTTCCTTTGCAGTTTACGTGTGAACTTGGACATGGGTAAGGCAGCCTATGGGTGGATGATTATGAAAGATGACAATATTCCTGGAACAGTTGTTCGAACTAGCACCATACCAGAAGAGTTGGGACGATTAGTTTATTTACTAACGGATAAAACAGGTATATCAGGTTACCATTCTGAAATATGATAACTTTTATAAAATTTCTAAACATAATTCTGTACTTGAATATGCTAATATAAGAATAGATTTAGACTACCGATTCTTGTTTCTCAATAAAATTTTATGTATGTGCTTAAGGACTTTTAGAAGTACCAATAGGCTTGGGTAGGCCAGTACTTAGATGTTAAAGTCAGTATTTGGTAGTAGTCTGATTTATTCCAGTGGGAACAGCTCTTCTATAGTAAGGCTCTACAGCATGAGTAAGAGTACCATATATCTTCCTCTGAAAAGACTCTGGAATAGCACACAGGATGCTGGTTTATTCTGCACGTCATTGCTACTGCAACATTGTATGATAGTAAGTTAAGAATGGCCTTTGAGAGAGCAAGTCATTTCCAAAACAAGTTGAGAGATCAGCCTCCAAAATGTCATCTGCTGTCCCAGTGAAGTTAGTTGCTCTATATGTTACCAAGACCAGTTCTGGAGCTGCTGAATGATTTCACCTTCATAACTGTAACCTCTTACTGTACCTCACCTGGTATACTGGAGCCCCCAACCCTTACCAGGATCACAAGGTAAGTGCTGAGAGTGTGAAGAATAGCTTGTGTTATGCTTTCTTGTTTCTGAGACTGAATAAATAATTTCTGGTAGAGAGACCAGGGGTTTCTATAGAAACTTAAGTTCTGAACTGAAAAATTTTTTCTTGAAAATGTTGAAGAATTCTTTTAGTGGTTTTAAGTAAAATATAGTTCCAAATCGTGAGAAGCTTCTGGGGAGGGCAGGGGTTGGCCTCTGTTATACTGTTCAGAAAGCATCTACACAATTTATGTCTCCTTCTGTTTGAAACAGTTCTGTATTCCCTCCAATGCTAACACTTCCATTACTGCATATTTGAAATGAAGTGTAAATGTAAAATATCATCACATTTTCAAAACACACTTTCCTTTTTTCTACTATAGGCACATATGTTATCCTATATACATCCGAATGCTGTTTTTCTATTTTGTGTATGAAAAATATATTACTAATTGTAGTGTGGTAATTCTTCAAAGCAAGTGAATGATTCTTTTAACAAGTTTTATTTCAGTTACCTAATGATTTGTACACTATTTGAAACTGCTTATTGATTTTAATTGCGCCCTTCATCATGATGATTTATGTAACTTTTAGTCCTGTCACATTGAAGACTTGAAATATGTAATTTATAGCATATGTTTGGGAAAAGAAGTGCACTCAAAAATAATTCATTTTCAAAACAATGCAATAGAGCTCACTTACAAAGTGAACTCTGAAGTTAGTTACAAAGCAATACTTTCTAAGCAAAACCTAAAAGTATAATGCAGACTTTTTAAACTTTGCTGGTGGAGATTCCAGTTACCATACCAAACTGGAAATGCAGTTCAAGTGTTGAGGTATTCTACTTACAGTTAAACTGCACTGAGAATCTTAGGTGTTGCTAAATAAAATCCTAACAGTTTGTTCGCACAACTCTACAATGCAGAAGTTATGTTCTGTCTCTGATACCTACTACCCTATTTGACAATTAGAGGATTGTTTGAAAAACCAAACAAAAAAACCTGCCACTGTTCTACTTTTAGGAAGACAACCCTTACACTTAACCTAGTAGAAGACTGATTAAAACCAAAGTTTTTCTCCTTTAAAAAATCCTCAAAACATTTAGTGATACTGGATTTTTTCAAAGCAGAGCTGTGGTGTTACATTAGTGAATCTTAAAAAGGATAAATTTTATTGACATGTATATACAAGGAGAAACAACCCTGTTGTGTGTCTAATTGGGATTTTTTGTTTGGTTGGTTTTTTTTTCCAACCTACATCATGCCCCTTGCAATCACAGTAGTTCTGTTTAAGAAGCAGCACAGAGTGCATACTTAAAAGATGTTAAATAGACAAAAGTTAAAAGACTTTTACCTGGAAATGGATGATTGTTGGCATTCAAACTCAAAGACTTTTCAGAAGACTGAGGTCTGCTGAGCTCTGGTGGAAGGTCTGAATCTATGCGGTAATGATATAAAAACGAAAGTAAAGGCCATACTCTAGGGCAGTAGTTTCAAAGTGTTTTGGAAAGAAGCAGAGTCAGCAGTCTCACCCTATGCATTTTTACCCGAGTGTCAGCTGAAAGCTGATGTTAGTGAAAATAAGCCAGGAGTCCTGGAGACATCACCAGCTTCACACCACTGACTGTGCCTTGCAGTGATGGGAAACACTGCTCTGTTTAATAATCTTAAGTGCCTCGCAAATTTTAAACTGTTCCTCATTCTGAACAAAAACATCAACAATGTACTTTTTACCCAAGTATATTGGTAGCTGCTTCCAGTTTCCTTTCCTGTATACATTTGTTCTTATTTTGCATTTTAGGATAAATATGAAACATACTGTTAGGTAGAATAAAGTCTGTACTCTTAATCCACGATTGACATTGCATGATTATACAGTTTATAAGAGCTGGTCTCAGCACTTTCTCATTTGAATTTTCATTTCTAGTTGTATAAATCGGTTGATTCTGTTCTGCCCACTTAAGGCCTGGCTGTCAGAGGATAAAGAGGGGAGTCAGTTTTGTAGCCATCTGCCCAAGTGGGTGCTACCAAAAAGCATCACTGAAAGACTGATTTAGTTAAATGTTAACAGGTGAAGTTCTTCTCAGTACTGGAAAGGAAAGGGAATCTAGAGAACTGTCTGCAAAAATCTTATATTGTGGTCCAAGCTTCACTGGAAATGATTGAGAATTAGTTGTTGAGTCTAAGGAGCATTGCATTACTAACATAATTGCAAGGTAGTCCTTTGTATGATTGTAAATTGGGTTTGTGCTTCATCAATAAGCTTTTTGACAAGAAGCGTCCATCACAGTGGCTCTCTCATTTGCCACAGTATAATAGAAAATGAAGTATCCCAATAATTGCATTATAGTTTCCTTATTGTGGGACAAGAAAGCAATGTGGTATAATTAGGTTTGATTGGAGTGCATGTTTCCGGTAAGATCTGAAATTAATGATGTTGCTATAGTGACACATCTGCGGCCACCAGTGCGTGAAACATAAAGTAATTCATTCGACAAGAGAAGACATCTGTTAACTGCAAGGATGCAGAGCATATTGACACTGACCAGAAATACTAGACGTTATGTGATAAATGAACAAATGATGCTGAAACAGGAGGACAGATAATTTGTACTTAATCTGCTGGGAGAACTTTAATCTTCTCACTGGTTGCATTTGACAATGCCATTGTTTAAAGAACAATGCTGCAGAGAACTCATAAATTTTAAAACTTAACTCAGGGTGCAGCCTATTAAAGCAATACATTAATTCCTTTGTTAGGGAGTTTTTTATCTTCATGTAGAACAAAGCCATTACTAAAAACAGCCAGTAAAACAACAGGTTTTTTAGGACTCACATTTTAATTATAGCATCCATTACCCAAAATGCCACGTTGTTTGGACTTGAATCACATATAAGTTTGACAGAAAGGCGTCATCCGTTATGATGGTGGGTAGCAGTTTGCATGAGCATGGTATCTCATCCTCTCCAGGGTACAAGGGATTCTAATGGTGAAAAAAAAAATAATGATACTTTGCGATATTTAATGTGAGTTTTTGTTTCTTTGGATGTGGGATAGAAAACCTTCTGCTATGTGAGTTCAGCTAAAACAAACTTGCCGTCTTCCAAGTGTAGTTACTTACTAATGCATACACTTGTATTTGAGTTCTGTAATTAACATTCTAGTGGGCTTTTGGACCAAATGAGATTCCTAGCAGATATAATCATTGAACAGATGCATAGAGCAATGGGATTCTTGAATTTTTTGGAAAATCCATGTATTAGCGGTTGATGTGCATGGACTTTTTTGTTAAACGTGCCTAATGTAATGTACTGTTAGAACAGTGAATTTCAGCAGTTGTTTCTGAAAATTAATCTGTTTAGTTATACTTTGAGTCTTTACCTCTTCAATTTAAGCAACTAGCAAGAAAGAGTAATTAAAAAAATGTTGATGGAATAACAACTCCATCCTTACTTAGATGGATATATATTTATACTCTCCCTCTGAGATTTTTAGTACCACTAGGTTTGCAGGGAGAGTAAAGCCGACTAGAAATGGAACATTTTGATGAAGAGATCAGGAAGATTCTAGACTAAGGAGTCCTTACTTTCTGTCTTCTGTTGGACTCCCATCCACTGAAAATACCCAGAGAGCATGGTTGTTGCTCTTAACACTGCTGAATGCAAAGGTATTGTGCTTGTGGGAGGCACGGCACAGAGGAAATAGGTACTGCTCTTCACAACTGTGTGTCATAGAGGTGGTACTCCCTAATTCAGTGCCCCCAAGTTACCTGTTACTTCTACTGTGACCTTCTGCCCAGAAAACATTAGGCACAGCTCAGCTCTCTTGATCTTTGTCCTCATTCTTAATGGGTTGCACTGGGACTTACTTGGTTTGAGATTTTGTGGTGATTATGTTTATGGCGTATTCATAAATGGAGCAGCTGAGTGAGCAGACATATGCTGTGTATGCTTACCATGAATTTTTTTCGTTTTCTTCTTTTGTTATATACCAGTTAATATTTCTTCCAGGGTTCATAGAAAAAATTTGTTTCTACAGATTGTTGTCAACAGTCTAATTAGTAGACTGATTAGGCCTGATCTCCCTAAAAGTTTCCGTAGACATGTTCACATTTACACTGACTTCTTCTCTGTTTAAGCAAATACCTCAAACAAAATACTCATGTTATATGAAAAGTTACTCATCCTCTTAATTTCTCACAAAGTTACTAATTTTTCTGCTGTACATATCTTCTTGCTTTTTCTTGTTTTGCATTTTTTAGATTGCTGGTATTTGTCCAAATTGCCAGCTAGTAATACAGGATCAGAATGATGTGCATCTGCTTCTCAAAAAACAACAACAAAAAAATCTCTGCTGCTCTGTTGTGAATCACATCTGTTGCCACCCAAGGAATGATGCCTTCAGGACTTTTTCCTTAGAAATTAATTTCCTCTTTGCCTGCTTTACTCTGTGTTTAATGATACAATTGTAGGAATGAAGGGAGAAAAAAAGCTCTTGGCTTCATTAAAGAACGCACTAAATTTTTCTCCAGCAATTCTATACTAACTTTTTTGTCAGGCTATTTTCCTTGTGCAGTACCTGCATTCCAGAGCAAAGTTCAAGAATGTATAATAGTAGTAGTAGTAGATCATATGTATACTAGTGTATTTTCTGGAAGCTTTTCTAAAATAAGCAATTTTAAATCTAATAACTCTTTATATTAGCAATGTCCTGAAAGTGTGGAATTATAACTAGGTCTTTAAAAAATATTATTAAAAATAGAATGTTCCTTCACTGTTCTATAGTACTTACCACTTCGAGCAGACTAAGAGAGCTCAGTTTTATGTTGTTTTTCTTGTTCAAAAAGTGGGCTATATTAGAAAATCTGCCTCTAGAAATTGAAGAGTTTGCATCTGGGGGCATAAAATACAAGACATGTTTTTCTGTCATGGAGTATTAATCTTCAACTAAAACACTAAAATTTAAGACAAAACTGTCAGTTAACGCATGACTGATTGGCACCAGGTAATATATGGAACAATTTGTTGGGAATTTTTCTGTCCCATTTTGGCCTTTCATTCATTAGCAGAATGTAAGTAAATTCTTAATTTGCACACATGATGAAACTTCATTTCCATGTGGATGACTGAAAAAGGTGTGTTTTGTTAAGGGGGGTTTTTTCAGAAATTTTTGGGAGTCTTTTCATACGTTCAGCTGCCTCTGTCTAACACCACATCAGGTTTATTATGGCTGTTCTTGAAAGTCTTATGCTAGTCTTGAGAAGCATGAGCAAACTGGAATTGTTGTTTATTTTCTTTATTTTTATCGTAGTTATTTGTCATGGATATTTCCTATTAACATGGCTGATAAAAAGGATTGTATAAGAGATGTATAAGGTGCAGGTATTGAATCAGGATTTCTGGAATGTTTATTTCCATGTCTTTGTTTATTCTTTTTCCTCACATGTTTTTCCTAAACCTTCTTCCCTGGCTCCTGTTGATTGCAAGATAGGAAATTCCATACTTTTCTGTGCAGAAGCTTTTCTTCTCTGCTTGCTGAGAAAGAGGGGGTGGAACACACAAATTTTCCAGCTATCCACCTTTCCCTCACCAAGCATGATATTGGAGTTGGACTGATTTAGTGGTGTCAGAAGAAATAATCTTTCCATATAATAATCATAGGGCTAATTTCGTTCCCTGCTCAGTTTTCCCAAGCAGCAATTACAGAACTAGTGGGAAGTGGGTTTGACAGTTTCCTGCTGTCTCACCTTTTGACTAGCATTTAGTTTCACAACTCCTAGAGCGAGGTTTTTTAATTCAAAGGCTTGGCAAAGCAAAGGGCAGTGAGAGGGTATTAACATGCCTGGAAAGTTAGGAAGGTGATAAAGATTGGCTTGGAAATTTCTTGCACTGAATATTTTTGCACAGTGTGTGGGTTTTAGTTTTGTGTTCTTTTAGAAATGGAGCTTCTAGTCTCTCATGTTTATTGGTGGAAATTTTGATGTTTCTCATGTGCAAAGTGGAGATTTAATTTTTCTAGTCTAGCATTAAAGTAAAAAGTGTAATTAAATTTAATAAAAAATAAAATAATTTTGTTTTCCCACATATAAAAGTAACCAAAAATTTCTAATATGCTAATTCTAGAGATCTAGGACTTCATCTTCGTGGGCTGTTTTCCCGCCTTGGGAATGTTCAGCTTCTCATGTAAATTTTTAATAATGTTATGCTTATTTTGTAGAGAATTTATGCATTTTACATAAACCTTATTTTAATTATTTTTAGAAATTCAAATAATATAACTATAGAAAGAAAAATCCTCAGCAACATGTAAGGAAAAGCATTTTTGCTTTTAAGTAAGTGTCATTTTTTTAATGGTACAGGGGAAATTTGGAATGATCATGTACTGGTAAAACAGAAAGTCAGGATTTGGTGGTACAGCAGTGGAAATGAAGTGTCACTGTACAAGTGTCACCAGGAAGAGAGAGTGGTAGACATCTCAAATGCTACTGGGAAAGACATGAGACTTTTACAGCCCTAATGAATCTTTGAAGATCTCTGATAATTCTAGCCCTGGCAAGGGCATAAACTGGATGCTAACTGGCCAGACAGTGTTGTTTTGCAGATAATAATTATAACATATGTCATGCTTTTAGTCTTTTCTCCTCCTGTGGCTTAGCATGTATTTTGGCATACTGGGATAAAGATGTGAAATAAGAATAGTTTAGATAAATAAAATTAATATGAAATATTTTATTCTGCAGTATTTATTTCCAGATAATTTTTTTATACTCCATTTAAAAAATATTATAGAAGCTTCAAGAATGTCTACTCTGGTATCATGTTGTGCTTATTTTTTTATGATTGCTTATTTTTTTATGATCAGACTTAAGCATTTTAATGACACAAAACTGTGTGGTTAAATATAGGAATAGCTTTATGCTATTTTTATACTTTCTCTGCCTGAGTAGCCATAGGAGGAAAATCTTAGGAAGGACCATTATCAATATAGTATTTTGTGAGCTGACCATGGAAAGCTAGGCAGTAGTGACCCCTTTCTGCCTCACATACCCCATCAGGCAAGGCTGAAGCCCCCACCCCTCAATTAGAGGTTTTCCAAACCAGAGGACATGACTTTGGTTGGCAGAGGTGGATGCGGTATCAGTCTGACTGACACCCTGTAGTTTCTTACAAATGTGAAGTGAGCACAGAAAACACTGATTTTGTTTGTTCTGCCTTATTCCGCTTGGAGGCTGAATCTGTCAAATTTGGAAGTGATGTTAGGTCTTAATGACTTAATCTAGATAATACTGAGTGTGCCCAATTGCCAGAGTGTCTGCCTTGGTACGTGAAGTGTGGGAAATTTGTATGGATTTTTGGGATTTTGTGTGGCGTTTTTTTTCTTTAGCTTTTCTGATACATGGTGCAAACTCTTGCACTGGCTTTTGAGAGTGAGTTCCATCCGCACAAACTACAAATTCAATTTTTTGTATACAAAGAAAATGTTTTGTCTGTTCAAGTTTGCGTATTTAGTTATTGGCAAAATCAACTTGCAGATGGAACCAGTGATTTCTTCCAGAATGACTAACCCTGATCTTTCTCCACAAACATTCCTTTAATTAATTAAATTGATGCTAACTCGTGATTCATTCCTTCTTTCCAAAGGAAAGATTTTTGGGCGGGGGGAGGGGGAGGAGGTATTTGTGGCCATCTCACAGTATTTTTCACTGCTTTGTGATATACTTCTCCTTTATTACAGGAACACTTACACAGAATGAGATGATATTTAAGCGCCTCCACCTAGGTACTGTGTCCTATGGAACAGACACAATGGATGAAATACAGAGTCATATTATAAATTCTTATTCACAGGTATTCCATAAATCATTTACATTTAGTATCATAGGGGAGTTTACCAGCATTGAAGCATTGTTGTTAATGATTATGTCTAGAATTTGAGATGCTATGAAAATTGTCATGTGTAGATAGCTTTTAAAAAATACGATGGAAGGGAAAAATATGAGACAGTGCATAGTTCTGTCCCGATTCCAAAGTTCCTCATATAATACCCACTTAAAGGTATTTAGTTTTTTGTTCTTCACTAGCAGAAATCTGTGTTAACCTGTCTGTGCAGTGCAGTCTTTCTCCTGCTAAATCATCTAAGAGTAAGCTATTCATTACTGAGACTACAAATTACAAGGAAGTACGAGAACAACATGAACAGTAATTATATCCTTGAAGATACTCATCAAGAATAGACATCGAAAAGTCACATTAATTGGTATAACCACATGGTATAACAGTAGTTGTCAAAATAAAACTTACACAGGTATATTTAAAAATTGTTTTTAAAAAAATTACGATGATTTCAAACAGAATAAAACTGGCAGGGAGAAAGTGTGAGAAAATGGAAAACTTCATATTGCTTGAGAACGAAGTGTTTCTGTGATATATAAGAGTGCTTGGTCTGGAAAGTGTACAAGAGGGTCGTGATTCCCTATCTCTGTGTGGGTCAGTTGTGGGATGAGTGAAGGAGGAAGGTGGAATTCTGCACGCATTACTTGCATTTCCCATGTATGTAAACTATTGCTTGCTGCAAACCTTCCTAAACACCTGATTCTACTCTGAGATTAGGATGAACCTTGTGCTTTATTTTTTATTTCTATTCTTTGAACCAAAAATTAAGAAAATTGACAGAAGAGGAAACAAATGAAAGGTTAACTAGTATTTCTGCGTTGTTTACAGTATGATAATAAAAATTTATATAAAAGTTCTTTTCCATAATTAACTTAGACACACAAACATGTCTGCCTGACCCAGTTAAGTTTGTAGACTGACCTCCTTGTCTGTGTCCTTATTTTCTCTTGTAAAAGGACGGTAGGATCAACAATTGATTGGAATATCTAGCTGTGCTGTGTTGTGAACTATGGCTCCCTTCTTATTTGCTTAAAATAAAAATTTAATTTAACACCACACTGGATCCAGTTGATACTTTGTAGCTTTTGGGAAGAGAGACAGGAGGGAAAACAGTGATGAAATGTGTAAGTTTTAAGTTTGCAACTTAAATTCTTAATTATTTCTTATCTCTACAATTCAACAAATCCTCTTCTTGAGTTCTTTTTCTAGGATAAATCTATTTCAGCTTAATTTTTAGTAGATGTAGTCATGAATAGTAAGTGAGATACAATAATCATGCCTTGGAAATGGGATATGGAGCTCTTTCACGTAAAGATCAACAGTCCAGATTTGGTTCAGAATGTATTACCGAAATTAACTGCTACTGACTAAGTGTATAAAAATCACCTAAACCTTGCTTTCTTATCATGTGTCATTTGGGTATTCACAGTAACAACTGTAGCAATACATAATATCAATTGACAGTCTTGAGCTGGCACACCTTGGTCTGAGTGATTTTGATGGCTAAGCACCAGTCTCTTCTAGGGGAGGCATGCTCACAAATACTGTTTTCATATCTTGCAGTTAAATATGCTATCTGAAAAGAATTGCACAATTCCTGGAATTCTTACTACTTAAAGCTTTTACTAATTTACTGTAAAATTTAATGAGTGGTAAACATAGTTACAAGTTTTTAGTAACTGTAACATACTTAAAATAAGAAATGTGAGAGAACCTCTTCTTCTCAGTTGTGGGGAAAAGATTTCCAAAATGTAGGTTTGCTATTAGTAGATGATGAAAAGAACCTTCTTGGAATGTCCTCGTTTTCAGCTTTATATAACACTACTTTGTATTTAAATAATGCTTTAATTATGCTTGTGTTAGTAGCAACTCGTTAAAACAGAACAATGATGGAGTCTCAGTAACAAACTACTAAACAATTGTTTCAATCTGAAAAAGTATGGTGAGGTTTTTTATTTAATCTATGATAATAGAAGCTGCTAGGCAGTGGTTCTTGTGTGACATTGATTTTATCCCTTGTTTGTGTTCTGGTTTATTATTACAGTGGACCTACTAGACTATTGTCATCTTAATGTAACACACAAATCTATTATAACCTGATTATATTTCCCCACTGGAAGCATTTTGTGATAGAGGGCATAATCTTTAATGGAATTTGTGTGAAATTAAATTATACAAGCATCAATAAACATAACATAATTCAGAAGGAGTAAATCAGCTTAATTTATTTGTGACTGTAATGGCATCAGCGTTAGCAGAATGCAAATGCAGAGGTTTAAAGCAGTAGCTGAAAAGCAGTGCCAGATGAGCAGAAAGTTAAACCCTTTATTAGACAACACTGTAATTTGATGGGCAGAGTGTTCACGGTTCAGCAGATTGCAGTCAGGAGGAAAAAAGCGTGGATTCTGAAAAGGTTTTCTGGGTTACATTGGAGTAAACGGAAGAGCCTATGGTGGTACTGCTGATATATTTAATGTGCTGACTTTAAAAAAAACCAACAAAACTCAACCAACGAAAACCAGTAATCCCCCCCACAAAAACCCAACTTATTTTAACTAATTATAAACACTAATTATAAACACATAGCACTTTTCAGAGGAAGATTAGATTTCAGAAGTTGTGTCGTGCTCGAGCATTTCTGAAGGATAACTTAAAGCAGTGCTAGTTTAATGGCTATGCAACAGTAATGTGATCTTCAGATATGTGTCAAACTGTTATTTTGCAAGATTATTTTATTAGATTATTGCATTCTTCTAAGGACAAAAACGTTTCAGCCTGCAGCAAAAGTATAAAAGTGCGTTAGTTCACAAATAATACAGAAATTGTGCACAATATAAATTAAATCAACAATATTTGTATTTTAATGACTCCTAATGTTTGTACTTTAAAATGATCCTGCTTTTGTTTTAATGTTCTCTTCTGATCACCACAAGTGTGATGATCTGAAAAAATATAGAGATTTAGGTGAAAATCTAAAAGAAAAGGGGTTTTTTCAGTTTAATGGTACAGGTGAAGAAGAACAAAACAGCACCCTTGAAATTTTGTCTCAGTGTGTCTGAACTCATCCAGTTGGTGGCTAGTTTAAATATTTTTTAAAAAAGGAAAAACAATTTATAGAACAAAAAGACATGAAAGGACTACTGTGACGGATTTTTAAAAAATGTAAAATCTGAAGTGAGGTAGCAGGGGTTTCTGCAGAATCCAGTCAGTCTATTCAGCCCCTTTCCAGCATACTTGTTTTCATTTCACATTTTTCAATTGTCTTCAGGCTCTGTTTTTGAAATTTGACTAGAAATGTAAGGTGATGAGCCCATAGTTATGTATCATTTCTTTAAAAAAGTAGATAAGGCTTTTTAGGAATTACAAGCTGAATGAGTTAAGAGTACGTTATATAAAAATTCAGTTACTAGCTTATCATTTATCAAACTTTTTTAAAGGGAACAATCAGATATAGATATGTAAGTATTTTTGTTTGGTTTCCATTTCTGAACTTTGGTTTACTATTCATTGTGTTGGGTCTTAAAGGTCCACTCTCAGAACAGTGGAAACAGTACAAGCTCAACGCCATCCAGGAAACCTCAAACCTCTGCACCCAAAGTTCGGAAGAGCGTCAGCAGTCGGATACACGAGGCGGTGAAGGCCATTGCACTCTGCCACAATGTGACCCCTGTGTATGAATCCCGGGCTGGTGTGTCTGGAGAGACAGAATATGCAGAGGTGGATCAGGACTTCAGCGATGAAAATCGAACTTACCAGGCTTCCAGCCCTGATGAGGTTGGTATGCAAGGCTGAAAATATTTATAGCCCCTAAAGAACTGGGTAAACTAAGTTAAAAATAGAAGAGCTGTGAAAGAAAAGGGGTTTGGGCAGGGGTTTCTTTAAAATTATTAGTAATCTGTTCTTATTTTTTCTTCAGCATAGGAAAGATCTGGTGTTTCTTTGTTGCATAAAAGCATTTCCAGTTATTTGACTAAAAGATCTGTGAGGTCAGTGCTTTGGGGACAATACTGTATTGAGGATTGCAATTAAAGGTTTATTATTAATGTCTCAAAACATTAATCTATGTGTGAATCATAATATGCTACTAAAGGGAATGTGAAACTGAGTGATGGTAACCTGGTACATTAGCTAGAGATGCTACCAGGTACTGGGATGTATAGATTCTTATCAGGAAAAACCAAGCAAACAAACAAAACGCCTAGAAACTAACAAACAAAAAAAACCCATCAAACTTCAAATGCTTTGGTAGAAAAGTTTTTGAGCTTCAAACTCTAGGCAGCTTCATAATATTCAGGATTCTTTCAAAATTGCATCACGTGTAGAACAAATTTAAAACACCATTTCAATAAAAACATGCCTTTGACTTCTATTGAAATCCAAATTTTAAACAAATCCCACTGCTTTCATTGTATTTGAGTTACGGGAGCCCTGGTGGTGTAGTGGTTAGCATCCAGGCATAGCAATTGCTTGGGGCCCGGGTTCGAGTCCCGGCTAGGCTGCTCCCCGGGCAGGCAGAGCTCGTTAGCCCGCAGGGGGCAATCTGCCTACGTCCTGAGGAGGAACTCAGCTGCCAGTGTCCAGAATCGCTTTGGCCCGGCAGATTGAACCTCGGGATTAAAGGATGGGCTCAGATCTGCGCGCCCTGTGTCTCACCTAAAAAATCCAGTGCACAGGCTGGAAGGTCTGAAAGAAAAAGAGGCCTTCCCCGGATCTTCGTACGCGAAGGCTGGCCAGCAGCAGCAGCTTAATTGTTCTGAATAATCCTATTTTGAGCCCTAAATTGATTGCCTAAAATTCAGTCTAAAAAGATATTAGAAGAGAGACACAAAACTCATGTTTCAAGATACTGCAAAGAGTTCACTTTATAAAAATGTGTGTAGTTGATAGAGTAAAACAGACTGTTTTGAGGTTGGTTTGCATCTGAAAGTAAGCAGGTTGAGGAGCGTCTTTGTTTTGAAGAACTAGCATTTTCTGAAGGTACTGTTGTTGTTGTAACCCCAGCAGCTTAGTCATAAATAAAATAAGGTCGTTTTAAGATGTGAAGAAGGAAGTATGTACCTGAAAGCCTGAATATTTTTCTAGCTGTGCAAGTTGATCTCATACCACACAATGTTCCTTTCACAAACTTCATGCTGCCACAGCATAGTGTATTATTCATAGTATACATTTTGTTTTGATGTCTAATATGTCACCATATGTAATGCTAACAAAACTTTATTAGTTCAAACAGCAGGCTGTAATTGCTAAAAGTAACAAGTCTATAACAACTGTTTTTAGGAATGCAAGAAATAAAATTAAATCTGTCTTCATATAGTACCAAAGTAGCAGACATTACATGCATTTCAGATGCCATAAACACAGTTCATAGTGTCAAAAGATTGCAGAATATAAAAAAGTGGCTGGTTCTCAGCAATTAAAAATGGCAGTCAGAACAGTTTTAAAAATAAAACTCTGGGCAGGACTTGAGATGCTTATCTTTGGTTAAAATCAATAATCCATAATACTGTATGTGGTGTTGAATAGTGTGAGCTGTTCCACATTATGAATTGAGAATCCTGGAAGGGCATTTGTTTATGCCAGAAGGGCATTGGTTTATGTTATGTAGTTGTATAGTGTTTGACTTGTATTATGTACACATGTACAAATTTGCATCTGCACATACATTTGTATTTACTGAATATTTCAGTTTAATGAGCCTGTGAGGTACTACTGAGTGTAATGAATGACTGCATGAGCGAGGATCTGCCTATGAAGATATGATGACAACTATAAATTAAGTAAACATTCTGCTTTAATAGCCAAAGATACTACTAAATCAGGCGAAGAGATGTGCAGTTGAGAGAGACTGTGAGTTTTTTCTCCCACTCGCTTGTCTCTCCCTGTTGGCTTTTGTATATTTGTTCACTTGTTTGAAAGCTGAAAATGCTACCGTGAAGAGCAATTCTCCTCCCATATTTACTATAGGAAGTAGCTGTAAAACTCGAGAATTATACAAGTGGTGCCCTGGGAAGACAGTAGGGAATTTGACCTTGGAAAGATGAAAGGAAGGAAAGGGAAGTTGATAAAGTGCTAATATAAGAGATCTGGGACTCAGGGTAGAAAAGGAGATGGAAGAAGAAATCAACAACAAAGAAACAGTTCGTGCTGCAAGGGAGAGAATGCACAGATACCCTTTTAATAATATTTTTTTATCATTTCAACTCATACATTAGAAATATATGGCGGTGAAATTAATGTTTACATTCTAAAACAGCCTTAAATTTCCTTTTTGTTTCTCAAAGATAATGCTTGAAACACTAGTAAAATAATGATATTGAACAAATATGCTTTAATATAATGAGAAATTGATGTCAAATGGAGTCTTATAAAGAGATGAAGCCACAAAAAGCATGTAAACAACATAAAAATTGCAGCATGACAGAGAAAAGCCTGAGAGTTGAAAGACTAGCAGGTCTTTATCATAATTTTTTAAAGACTTCTATTGATGCAATGTTTGCAAATCACTGGAGCCTAAGGAAAATAATGTAAATGGTTCATTATTTAGCTTATTGAACTTTCCTGCAGTTAGGTTGACGGATGATGCCAATGTTTCCCAATCACCAAAGTACCATTTTAAAAGCATTTTTTATTGAATAAAGTGCTTTGAATATTGCACCCTGGAGCTTTATTTAGGGAAATGGTTCAATTGATGTTTTCTGTTTAACCTCAGCACTGACCTATCACAACATATTTGGTTAATAAGCAACATTATCATTTAATAGACTTAACTGGTTTTATGCATTGTACTTTCTCAACATTGCAACTCTGTTCTCTTAGATTTTGTTTATGGATCTGGTTTGATTGCAGTCTTTTGTAACAAGATGTTATTTGCACAGTTGTCTGTTGCATTATATAATATTGCGTGATTGCACCATAGGATGTAAAGAGCAGAGAGCAGTATGTAAGTATAAACTATTCTTCCATGTAGGAAGGTATAAGAAACAGCTTAGTAATATGCTGACTACACTACACACTGAATGAATTTACTTGAAATTCCTCGCATGTGTGTGTATATGTGTGCATCCATATACAGATATAATATAACCATAACAAAGTATGCACATTTAGAAGTAGGTACATTCATCATAAAAGATATATTTATCTATTGTTAGAGTAACCTGAGATAAGTAACTGATTTTGTATTCATAATGCAAACCCTACTTATGCCAGGCTCTTTGTTTCTTATGATAAGTGATCAATATTTCATTTTCTCTGAAAGAGTGGAAAGTTTCATTTGTCTGTCATTTGTCCTCTACAGCTGTAGCATAGCAAACAATAAACATTCACTGAGAACCCACTGGAAAAAAAAAACAAAAAACCAAAGCAACTTTGACTTGGCCATCATAGGTGTGGGTTCAGCTCATCTGTAGAAAGCCAGCTACCTTAATGTAATGAACAGTCATAAAAGGATATAAGCTAAGTAGGCAAAGCGATAGAGTTCAAAGGTCAGAGACCCAAGCAATTCAGGGCATGCTATGAACAGGAGCCTTTGAAGACCTTTGCTCCCCTTGGTCAGAAAAGGTTGATCAGTCATGATTTTTAATGACTGCTTATTCTCATAAAGCAGCCATTTCTTGGTTATGCTTTGTCCTGTGCTGTTATAATCTCAAGCATTTCTAATTCCAGCATCTTGAATATTTAAATACTACCTTAAAGTGTGGTCAGTTATTTAATTCCAACGTTTCTGTCCAGAGACAACAGAGTTGCTAAAATTAATTAGAAGGATACAAAGCCAATCATTTAAAAACAGACAGGGAAATTATATGCCCTTAGTGAAGCAGCTTTTGTGTTTACAAAAGTGAGGCTGTAATGTATGAGACGTGTTGTATTGTTTAATTCATTTTATTGTGTGTGCTTATTGAAGCAAGACTAATTGTGTTGTTTTGTCAATGTATTGTGAAAAGCAAATCACTCAGTAGCATAAAACCATCACTTGCGTGACCTTCGAGACCCACAAAGAATAACTACTCCATAGCTTGTCTTGAATATTGATTGGTAGTTTTTTCACATGATAAGCTGTATTTTTAAGTTAATAATTTTATTTTAATTATGAAGGTGTTTTCTATGAAAAGTATTGGACTGCAAATATTAGTTATAAAATCGTTGTTTTAAGTATAAACAAGCCAGCACTGATTGGAGACAGATATGAGTTGTTGAACAATCCCGATGGGAACTGTTGGGAACACTCAGGCAGTAAGGAAAGGAAATCTCACTGCTTCTTTTCTGTTTCCAAAGCAATAGCCTTAACTTAAAAATACCACACTTATAGTGTCTGTGTACCTTATACAACAGTCTGATTTTGAAAGCAGATCCTATTGTTGGAAGTGAAGATTCTCTCAAATACTCTGAAAGAAATATAGGTGGGTTACATGAGAATTCTTCAAAGCAGCAAAACCAGCTTCCAGAATTTCCATCTCTAGTCCTTCTTTCTTACCCTAAAGATTGCTCCCTCATATATGCCAAAACCATTGAAGACTTTATTTCTACAGGTTCTTTTTCGGTTAAAGTGGTCAGGTTCATAGCATGGCTTCAGGAAAGCTGTGAGCACAACTGTGATGGAACTCTGAAACTGCCCTATGAGGTGGAGAACTGCCAACTGCAACCATGAGGCAGTGGATCTTTTTCTTAAACTAATGTTAGCTGAAAAGAGAATATTGTACATTGAAAGTGACAATTATTTGGTCATAAACTGTTTTGAGCAACAAATACTGTAAATATTGAGCAGTTCAATATTTCTGGTAGAGAGCAGAAATGATAGTCTGGCCCGTACGGAAAGGAAAGCAGGAGCTGGGTGTGATAGCCAGGCTGCTAGAGGCTGTGGCCTTAGCAATGAGGTGTACAACCCCACAGTATCCAAGTATGGTGAAAAGAGCATGTCCCATGATGGAAACCTGCAGTCAAGAGTATGTGTTATTGTACAGGTCAACCCTAACCCAGTGCATAAGCTGTTTGGTTTGATTTGGTTCCATAAATGAACATTTCTAAACAAATGGGATGATTATGTCCCCAAAACACGGACATGCAGCCATGGTCTGTAACAATGGTGCTTTTGAAGTTTCACCTCTTCATGACCCTCTGGAAATGCACTCGTTCCTCAGGCAACTGAGCTAGAAACACCTTCCTGCTCAGAGAAGCTGCTTCCACCTTCTGGCCTGGTACTGCTCTACGTGGTGTTGAGGGTTGCACAGTTACTGCTTGATTTGGGAGAGTTTCCTTATGAAATCTCTGAATTTAACTTTGAATGGAAATCTGTGCCCTGGTAATTGAAGTGTTTGATATTTGGGGCTGTGAACTCTTGAAGCTCAGAGGTTTGGGTGGCCTCTAGTGGGGAAACACGGCTGACAGAAGCAACCAGAGTTTAAGAGTAGGCTTGTAGTAAATAAAAACATCTGAAAGATTTGGGGTAAGAACACTAAATGATCTGTTTCTCACTAGCTCACATCAGATCTGTTGCGTTTCTGTTTTACAATGCAATTATTTCCTTCTTTCTTTCCTAATTTAGAAGTTGCTGCTTTGACATTGTCACGTGAGAAATGGATGGCCATCTTTACCCTTTGGGTTGCTACTGCGGAGGAAGACAATTAGCAAGTTAGCAACCACAGCACTCTCTTTGCCTCCACATGCATTACCTGCCCGAGGAACACTACACAGTTAGTGGGTTCACTGCATACCTGTGTCTCAGTAATGGGAGTACCCTTTACCCACCAATGTGCTTATGTCTCCCAGGCAGCCAGTTTCCATAGGAGGGAAGCTTTGTGATAAGCCACAGAAAATCCATAAAATATTTAAATAAGTCCCTAATCCCTGGATTCAGGAAACTTGACACATTTCATCTGTATTTGTGTGTGTCATCAAATTAGTGGTTATCAGCAAATATTACCAGTGCAATAGATTTTCTTTTAAAACAAAATGGTAGCATCACCATCAAAGCCTTTTGTGCTTGTCCAACTGGTGCCTTAAATGGCTATCTAGAAACAGAGACTAGACAGGAATAAAGGAAGTATTTATTTGAAAGGCTTTCAGATGTACACTTTTGGGCTCCAGAGGGTCCTGCCTCAGTGCATCCCAAAATGGACCACAGGTCACGAGTTCTTCACACTTTTATATCAGCACAAATTCACCAACCAGAACCCAGCCAATGATGGAATTTCCCCAAGCTTGCCCCCCTCTCCCCAAGATGATGGTTTGCAGTTCTTGGGCCTAGGACAGTCTGGGTGTCCTTGGAGAGCAAGCTGGAGAGGTTTTGTTATGTCTGTCTTAGCATGAGAGAACAGCACTTAACAAGTTACAGGAAACTTCAGAGTTACACTAGCAGTACAGGATTTGAAAAATATAAAAGTTAAAACCTAAGGCATCACAACCTTTAATTGCTTTATCTGACTTCATCCATTATGTCAAGCTCTGTAGAAGCCACAGCTGCTGCATTTTCTTGGCATTCTAAGGGTTCTTGATTTAGGCACGCTAGATGGCAAGACCATTTTAATGTAAAGTTTCAGAAGTGTATTGAGGAGAAGAAAATACACTTGTACAGAGGAAACCTCAGGAAGAGAGACTTGCCTAAGAATCCTTTTTCTGAACTCATTGTAGCCAGCCTTTCAGCATATCTGTATTTTTTAAGATTTATGATGTAGATTTTCATGCCATTTGTGAAATACTTGTTTAGAAAACAATTTCTACATTCTAAAAGCTTCAGGTATTTTAATGGTAAGATCTGACTATGCTGTTTTGGATGCTGCTTTGATTCATTCTGAGTGATGAGAATCAAACTTGTCTTGCTCTCAAGTTTTTTCAGTGTCCTTGTAGGCATCTGTTTGACTCTTGAGTGTTATTGACTGTTTCTTGTATGGTATTTGCCCTGATCAATTTGAAAGAAAAAATAAATATGCAGTTGTGTATAGGCCAGGTATAAGAATACAAAATGACTATGCTGCAAAATGCTAATCCAAATGGTATGTGAAGCCAAGCATAAATGAAATAATAAACAGATTTGAGTCACCAAATATAGAGCACTTTAGTCCTAGCTGAAAAGGGACACAAATAAGATGATAGGGTTTGAGTAGAAAGATGCAATTTACAGGTCAGAATGTAATAGTAGCCCTTCACTGTGAGAATTGAAAATTAACCTTGGAAATACTGGATTGTTTACAGTTAATGTGCTAGTTCTGGTGAAGAAAAGTTTGTAAAAAGGCTTCCTGTAATTTTCAAGAATTTTAAATGGTGCTTTTCAAAGTATGTTCTATTCTCTTCCATAACTTCATCTCACTATATTTTCACCTGGTGATACCTGCGCACAAGGCACTACTACGGTTTTTTAGAGGTTCACACAGGATTTTATTCAAATTTTAAATTTTCATAGAAACTGTGGTGTTTTATTTGCTTGGTGTAAAATTCTTAGTGACTGTCATGTCTGTTGAACTTACCTAGGGAATTTTCTACTTGCATATCTTTTATCAGAGTGCTTAGTTTTTATTTTTTTATCTTCCCTTAGATTAATAGCAGAGCCTAGTAATCCATAAAAATCCAGCATCTGTAAAAATCATGTGAACTTCATTATAGTTATCTTTCTAGTGATTTAAAAACTGGTTTTCAGTAATGACTAGCATTTGGAAAAATAAAAGTGGATTGAGGAGAAGTTTTCCTTAATCAGAAAAAAAATCAGATATGGACTATGTCTTGTATATAAAACAGTAAAATCATTAAAGCAGTTTTGCTAAAGTATTAATTTTTTGAAGGAATAAATCACACGGTGGTGAGAGGTATTTAAAACATAACATAGAAAAATGTTGAATCTAGATGTTATGCACTTCAAAGCAGCAAAATTTTGAAAAAGGGACTTTCACATGTGGGTTTCTGGGATATAGTATTGTAAGATTGGTTTCTATATATTGATGTCAGAAGTTATATTACTGTTGAAACAAAGTATTAAAATGATGCAAGTGAGCAAAGAAAACTAAAAATAAGGTCCTTTGCTTACCTATTTACTACCTATTACATTGTTTCAACTTGCATGTAACTGTAATGTAATAAAATATTTTATATGGAAATACTCACAAAGTCTTTTACTTACATAATGGTGGTGTTGATACAGAAATTATATTCTTGATTTGCAACATTTCTACTGGATGTCCTTGATGTATTGTTAAATGTATATGGGGTATCTTTTAGAACAGTTATTTCTGAAAAATACATTCTAAATAACTCATTTTCAGCAATGAGTTCAAAAAAGTTTTTATATTCTTCATCAGAATTTTGTAAGCTCCTTAAGGGAAATGTAATTTGATGTAGTAAGGTTTTATACTGTCTGCTGCTGTTCACTTTTTTTTTTTTCCTAGATTCTTGGAAGAGTTTAGACTTTCCCCCTAGCAACAGTTGTTTGGCTTTAGCCTAATTTATATAACAGTGTAATAGACCTTTCACACTTAAATATGTTTCTTTTTTCCTTTTTTTTTTTTTCCTCTCTTTAGGTAGCTCTGGTGCAGTGGACAGAGAGTGTGGGTCTCACTCTGGTTAACAGGGATTTGACCTCCATGCAGCTGAAGACCCCTGGTGGACACATCCTGACATACTATATCCTGCAGATCTTCCCCTTCACTTCCGAGAGCAAGCGCATGGGCATCATAGTTAGGGTAATTTTGGGGGTTTTCCAGGTGTTTGGTTTCTTTTTTTTTTAAATGCTGGCAGATCAGACTAATTCACTCCTTCTGCAACAGACAATATGTCAGAAATTCTTAATTTGGATTACATTGGCCTGTGTGTTGATTCACTGAATATGCAATCATTAAAAGAATTTGTGACAAGCATTTACACTAAGTTATTTGTAAATTTTTAATTACCAAGTATTTCAAAGATGCAGAGCTTTCTGTTTTGAGTTGATCAGTATTTGCCACCAAAGAAACAAAATGTAAGTTAGAGGGGACACAACAGTGATATTTTAAAATTTAGTTTAGGGATGCTGAGAATCTGTTATGCTTGTTGACTTCAATAGGCCTGGTCCTCTAACATGGAAATAGGGGACATGTATCTCAATGGAATCAGAGATAACACTGGAAATAGTAACATCTAGTAGTAAATTATTTTATTTATAAAATAAAATAAAAATTTATAAAATTTTATAAATTACCCACTTCTTGGCAAGGTACTACATCTTTTATAAGTGGTAACCTATTGAGTGCTTCAGAAGAGAATAAGGTTCTTGGTAGGTAATTGTTTTGACTGTATAAACAGATATTCCTTCTCCCCCCTCACCCCCCCTTCTTTTGTAAAATTTTAGGATGAATCTTCGGGAGAAATTACATTTTACATGAAGGGTGCAGATGTTGCCATGTCCACTATTGTACAGTACAATGATTGGTTAGAAGAAGAGGTAAGAAAGAAAATCAACATTTACAAAAATTAAAATTTTATAAAAAATTAAAATCTAAAACATATCGGATGTTATTGGGATATATTTAAAGGAAAATCTGAGGCAATGGAGTAATGGATTTTGAACTTCAGTTATACATATCCTGAATGGGTTTTAAGAGATTAAAATTGTTTCCAATTTCTGAGTAACATACAAGCAAAGCAAAGCAGTAGTAGCAGGACACGTTCCTACTTAAAACAAGGAAAGTTGTTTTTCATTGACTGACCTTTCACATAAAACCTAATTACTTCTGAGAAGTATTTTGCTATAAATCTGTTTATCCTGAAATGCCTTTCTTTGATCAAAATCTTCAGTGAGGTATGATTATGAATTAGGGAGTTTGATAAGTGTTGCGTCCAACTGGATTTTTTTTTACCACATATATTAAACTTCAAATAAAATCATTAGTCACTGAATTTCAAACCTGATTAATATTTTTCAGTATGTGTTCTAGTAGGTACCAGCAATCATCTTATTTTTGACCCTACATACGGCCAATATGTTAATACAATGATTACACCATGTATGTTCATAATGGTATTGGCAATATGAATCAATACCTGCTGCAGGGCAGTTTGATTTATTCGGGGACATGAATAAATTAAACTCCCTCAAGACCTAGCAAAATGTCATAAAAATTACTTTTGGCGATAATGATGCACGATTAATTGTAAAATACTTGTTTAATTTATTTAGCTTTATGAGGTCAAATCAATAAGTGTTTGCACTGGAGAGCCTTGTTTTTCATTAAGACATGCTATTCCATGGCTATTTTTAATGCATAGATGTTTTTCTGATTAGAGATATGTTCAGTGGAAAAAGAAATGTACTTCTGTTATGTGCCTCAAAAGTAGTTTTAATTTATTTTAGAGCTTCAACCTAAAAGAAATTTTCTTTAAGCTAGGAGAGGAAATCTAATTGACTTACTGATAGCAAACCACTTCATTTGGGGGACCTGAAGTATAATTGCTTTTTATCCTGTTTGTGGCTTCTGCAGAGTATTTTAAGAGTCTAAAGAAACACCTAAACTTATGGTACAGATACTTCCTCTTAGCATACAGTATAAAGCATGAACATAGGATTGAATATTTGCATAACTATTCTGTGCTTTGGTTCATTTAGTGTGGTAATATGGCACGAGAAGGATTACGCACACTGGTTGTTGCCAAAAAATCGCTTTCTGAAGAACAGTATCAAGATTTTGAGGTATGAAGGGACAGTGGTCTTGTCCTTTATCATATTTAATTACTTCAAGGAGAACATTCCTCTTTTTTATTTTTTAAGGTTGCAAAAAAAAAAAAAAATTCATATTTAAAAAATAGATAATTGAGGTACTGGCCACAATCTGTTAAAGTCTTTGTCATTCATTAGTGATGGTTCTGCAGTCATGTGTAGGATCCTGTTTACTTTATTATGGGACTGGACAGTGCTTTCCCAGAAGCTAGTGTAATGTTATTTTTGTAGCTTCAGCATGACCTAAAAAATGTACTTGTTCTCAAAGATAAGGCCTTTCCTCCTTAGAAGCTATGATGCCTAATTCTTAATAGCTCTTCAGAAGGCATTCTCTTGCGGTGAATTGTCAGAAGAGCCTTGTTTAACATTGGGTATAAAGTAAAATTGCTCTTTTAGTCTTGTTCTTCATTAAAGATATATAAAGACAAACATTTAGCCTAATGAATCCATGCTATCACGGAGTGGTAGACTGAATGTATACTTTATGAGTCGTAGCAAACTCTTAAGTAGTTTTGTGTTTGTGCAAACAGAGTCGATATAACCAAGCAAAGTTAAGCATACATGATAGAAACCTGAAGGTTGCTGCTGTTGTAGAGAGTTTGGAGAGAGAAATGGAATTACTGTGTCTCACTGGAGTAGAGGATCAGCTGCAAGCAGATGTTAGACCAACTCTAGAGATGCTAAGGAATGCTGGAATAAAGGTACTAAACACATACTGCTGACATAACAGGTTATCATTTATTAACTTTTTAAATCAAGACATAATTTATATTTGTCTATATTCAGGTTCTTTCAAAGTAAGAAATGTGTCAAGTCCTAAGCACATTCTGGGCATAAACTAGCAGAAACAAACAAGACACTGCGTGCGAAGTTCCCTTGCCTACCACAGGTTTCATCAATCTCAAACTTACTTCTGTAGGAAAACTACCAATGGATAGATGTATGTGTGTCTCAGTCATTTATCCCCTGGCTGTCTACAGTAAACTGTCTTTACTGACACTAAATGAGTTTGGCACAAGATTTGTGTGACAACAATGTTTTCGGGTTTGGCACTCGTAAAAAGTTTCAGCAAAGATCAAAAGGTGAATTATTTGAACTAGAATTCAGAAGTGCCCTTGGGGTTTGTTCAGTTCATGTTAAAAGGATGGCATGAAAAGCCATGCAGAAGAGTTGGTTTGCTAGACACCTATCAATTGCACATATACAAGTAGTGCATTTATTTGAGGGAGGGTTTCAAGTAAATATATGAACAGTATCTGAACAGTAAATAATGAACACTTGAGGGGAGAGGGCAAGATTATATACATTTTGCTTTAAGCAGAGTGTCAACCTCTGCTCCAAATAATTGTATTGACTTTGCATTGGTTAAACTGAGTCAGACACAATGGGATATTTTGCATATGCTGCTTGTGCTGGACTTCAGCCCCTCCAATATCTGCAGGAAGGGCAGCACAGGAGGGCAAAGCAAACCAGGAGTTTTGGAATGCAATGACCAAAATTTCCTGACACTGGTGACTGAGTCATCTTACTAACAAACCTTCTGGGTGTTAAGGGGCTGAGAGAGCTGTCACACTTTAGGAACATAACAACTTTATGCCTTAAACTTTACTCCCTTCTCAGTTCTGCATAGTCAGTGGGCAGGATCTCTTCACAGTGTTGGGACTGTAAGCTCATCCTCCAAGATTTGCTGCATCATGGTTTGGCTGCTGCTTTCTGAGATTATCACCAGGGTTACAGACTGTTGTGTCACATCATTTTGCTGATAAATGTCATCTGCATCCTCATTTTTCTGATCAAGGTAGTGTCAGGGCCATAGGGAAAGGATTTTATATTTCCCTGGCTTCACTTTGTCTTCATATACATTGAGACACTGGCCCTTGTGGAAAGGGAAGGGGAATGGAGCTGCCCAAAGTAAAGACAGTTCTTTTCTTCTTTGCATACTATTGCAATAAAAACTGTTTGTTAATTTTACTTAAAAATGTACATATCAGTATATTTTCTTGGATAATCTAATCCAAAAAGGTGCCAGAGAAAAGTTGGAGAGAGATGTCATTTAGATTTGGAGAGCAGACATGCTAATGTCCAAAGGAGTAAACTCTTACTTTATTTTGCAGATATGGATGTTAACAGGAGATAAACTGGAGACAGCAACTTGCATTGCGAAAAGTTCTCACTTAGTGTCTAGAAATCAAGATATTCACATTTTCAGACCTGTAAGTATAGTTCCAACTTTTTTTGTTGGTTCATCAAAGAACAGCTAATAGCAGTGTTGCTGTATTTCATTAGTAGTTGGCTGGTTGTTGAAAATTGTTGGGTTGCTGTACTGAGTGTCATAATAATGGTCAAGAGAGTAGTAGTTAGGTTGTTATTCAAGGCTGTAGAATTACAAAGTGTTTAAGGGTGTTGGCTTCTAGAGTTGTTAATGTGCTGCAGAAATGTTTGTAACCATGTTTGGGTGACCAGGTTCAACATGCATTTTACACCCTTCATAACAGACGTAGCAAATAATTAACAGACCTCTAAATAACGATGGAGAGGGGGCTGTGGGAGGTGAGGTGCTGAGCCACTAAGAAACTGTCCATGCATTTAGGCTGTCTGAATGTCATTCTTGCTTGTTTTAACACTTTCATTGATAGCACTCTTTATACTCAAGCAGAATTAATCCTGAAGGAAAGTGTGAACGTCCTCTTAATAGACATAGTTCAAATTGGTATGAGAAAATCTTGTTCATGTCATTATATATATGTGCATTTTACCAACACATTGTTTAAGTAATTGTTAAAAAAGTAAACTGAATCTTCTTCTATACTTTTTAATTGTGTAGTATCAACTTGACTGAAGCCAAACAAAAATAGATTTTTCAGACGTTGATTGATGCTGTGTGATAAGACATAATGCGTCTGCTTGTTCTAAATGAACCACTTGCACCTACAGAAATAATTATATGAATATAATTTACATGTAAATGTATTTTCTTCTGAAGCATCAGAATGGCAAATTAGGCCCTGCAGACTACTATTTGTAATTAAATTATTAATGCTTCTGATGAAACTTCAGATCAATTTTTGTTGACCTTTCCATGTTGTAACACCACAAATTAAGTCTTCCTGAACAAAATGTATTTAGTTGAGTCAGATTTTTATTTTCATTACCTTGACTGGTAATAAGAGATCAGCATAAAGCTGTGTTAACTTAGCATACACAAAGTTTTTAATTAGTTAGAAAATGCATTTATACAGAATAATTTCTGTGGCTGTACTTGTTACAAAGAAATTACTACTGAATTAATGTAAGAAAGTATCAAGCACTATAACACTTCTATTTTAGTTATAAATTAGAAAGAAAAGACTTTGCTACTCTCTTCCCAAAAGGTTGTATTTTGTTTTTAACAAAATTGCTTATTCTTAGAAGTCTCAGCTTCTTCAGTTTGGGATTTGGGAGGTATTTACAAATTTAAAAAAAAAAAAAAGCATTCTGTTAGGTGAAATGTAGAACAGGACAATTACTGCTCATCAGTGTGCACAAGTGCTGACATCTCTTCATCTCTGCAATGCAGAAAGATTGTACTGAGCCAACACAGTCTGGTGCTCCCAACAGCTGTCAGACAAGGAGCTTTCTCTTTACATGCTTAATTGTGGGAAAGAAGGAAAAAATTCTGAGTTGGGGCATGTGTATGAATTTTTCTTTTTGCAGGGGCTTTTTAATGTAACTCAAATTTTATGGGTAGTAGAGCCCATCTGGAAAGAGAAAGGTTCTTTGAACTGCATCTGACTGAGTAGTCGCGGGTTAAGAACAAAACTTCACATTCAATGTAATTAAGATTCATATATCTTAAAAGTTACTTAATCAAAGTGTTGACAGAGACAAAATTAAAATTGTAACCAGAGCTTGTGTCTTATTCTGTGCTTGGAACTTTGTCTAGCATGATACCTCTAAAATACATTGATATTTATTGGAGGGGGGACCAAGATATACAACCAAACCAAATTAAAAACAAAACAAATCAAACAAACAAAACCCACCACCCAAACAACAACAATAACAAAAAAACACCACACCCAAACCTGCCAGTCTCCTCAAAATCTGGTTATAATTTCAATTTTTCATGTTCTGTTTATAGCTCAAAACCTTCCAAAATCCATCTGGTAACCTTTGACTGTTCTTTGCATTTCACAGCTGAGCCTTTCTGAAACAGTGATGTAAATAAAAAAAATATGATGTAATTCTTTCATATTATGCCACTTGATCTTGCCTTCAGAGTCATGTGAGATCCAAAAGGATTAGTACTTATGAGCGTCTTTATGTGCCCTTTGAAATCTCTGCCTGGTTACCCAAACTGAAGGAACAATAATAGGAACACTTTATGTTATTCTAAGAACATATTTTACTGGTTAATAAACAAAAACAATTTAGGTTTGCATGGGAAATTTTTCTATTTTTTTCTAGCCCTGCCAGGATGAAAATACTCAGGCCAGTTCAAAATTCAGATACTTTAATATCATTAATACATTACTTTTTTTGCCCTTGCAAACTTTGCTGAAGAACCACATAAGCTGACTACATAGATTTTCCTTGTTTGAGGAACATTTTTTCACTCCATAAGATTTGAGGCTCATAGTAAAATTCCTTGTGTACTGGACTTGCAGTGGGATAAAACACTTGAACCAAGGCTTTTGAGTATGAGTTCTCAAAACTTGATTTGTTTAGACAGGGTTGTTTTTTTTAAATATAACAAAATCTTTTAATTGAGTGTTTTTTATTGAAGGTTGCCACTCGAGGAGAAGCTCACTTAGAACTAAATGCTTTTAGGAGGAAGCATGACTGTGCCTTGGTGATATCTGGGGACTCACTTGAGGTAAAAACTTGGTTTCTGTCAAATTATTTATGTGCTTATGGTCAGAAAGTAATGTATCAGCATATTCACGCTCTTTTTTTGAGTATTTGTCCATACTTTTAAGTTGTCCTTAGAGATACTTTTGCTTATCACTGAGTGCAAGTTAGATGATATTTGTTCTAGATGGGCATATGTTACTGGTTTCTAGACTTCTGTACAGTAGCAGAATGGAATTTGTATACAGCATGCTTTAGTACTGTCTATTCTCCCAAACTCAAAGCGTGTTGGCACTCAAACTGACATTCTCTTTTATTTTAGAAATAATAAAGCCACAGTCAGGAGAATCTAGCTTTCTTTTTTTCTGCCAGCTGGATGTTGTACATGGAAAACTTCCCGAAAAAAAATCTTTATACTGTGTTTCTGTGTTGGGCTACATGTAGTAATATTTTATTGTAAATAAATCCAAGTGTCTTTTTTTTTTTTTTTTCCTCAGGTTTGTCTCAAGTATTACGAGCATGAATTTGTAGAGCTGGCATGTCAGTGTCCTGCTGTAGTGTGCTGCCGATGTTCTCCCACCCAGAAAGCCCACATTGTGAAACTGTTACAGCACCACACCGGGAAACGCACGTGTGCAATAGGTAACTCTTGGCACAATCCTCGTAGTAAAATCTGTAATAAATACAATCAGCAGGTGGCACCACAGAGAAATAGTTAAAACAAAATCAGATAGACTTCTCTACCAACAGCCAGGTATTGCATAGTTGTGGCACAAAATGCCATTCCATGAGAAAGGTGTGATTATCTTCTCTGTTCTGCAGGAAAAAGTCTTGATTACTGAAGTAATTAATCATAATTCATAGATTAATTGTAAGAATTTAAAGGTATGTAAGAGGTTTCTCAAATACTGTAAGGCCAGGAGAATAAAACCACTGAAGAACTGAATATTGCAGTGACATTTTCCAGGTGATGGAGGAAATGATGTCAGCATGATCCAAGCGGCAGACTGTGGAATTGGAATTGAAGGCAAGGTAATGTTAACAGTCTCATTGTGAAATATGTGTCACATAGCAGCCTAGTAATATGTGATTAAAAGCTTTATTCTTAAAGAGCAGTGAATTTATAATTTCTAATTAAAGTATTCTGCATGATTATATGAATGCTTAGTCTTTAGTATTTTTACTTCTATATCTTCTGCTTTATCATTTTAAAAGCAGAAAAAAAAGTTGTTTCTGTGTAGCATCTCTCTGTAAGAAGCAGGAGAAGCAATTAAACTTACTTGTTCCAGCCCACTGCGTCTTAGAATATGCACAAAAAATTGTCGTGTCTCATTTCAGGGTTACTTTTCAAAGCAGCAACAAACTTCTCTTTTAAAATTAGTTATTGCTTAGAATTTTGAAATTTGATACACATCTTTTACACTGGGCTTCATATTTGGAATATTTTTCTTTTGTTCTAGGAGGGAAAACAAGCTTCTCTAGCAGCTGACTTTTCTATCACACAGTTTAAACACATAGGTAGGCTGCTGATGGTACATGGTCGAAACAGTTACAAAAGATCAGCAGCACTTGGTCAATTTGTCATGCACCGAGGCCTTATTATTTCAACTATGCAGGTATTTAAAACTTTATTTTCTGAATAGTTAAAATCGCTATGTCTGTGTTTGAAATGTCACAAAATCTTAATTGACCAATACTGTTATTTTGTCTATATTGTATTGTTTTGTATATAGAATGATGTTAAATAATTAATTATCTGCTTTTTGTAGGCTGTATTTTCATCAGTCTTCTATTTTGCATCTGTTCCCTTGTACCAAGGATTCCTAATGGTAGGGTAAGTCAAAGCAACAGTTACAATACCTGGTAATAAGTACAGCAAACTAACTGGTTAAATAACACCATGGCTGTGGTGTCATCCACATTTTCCATATATTTATCATGGGTGCACTACCAGAACTTGGGATGAGTGTACAAAGAAAAGTCACACTAGGTTGGATATGCACTATATGAGGGGGGAAGTCTCACTATCGATTCTCTGGCGAGAGGGATCTGCATAGCCTTAGAAGAAGATACTGTAGCACCTGTGCACTTTCGGGTTGAAAACAATAAAGAAAATCTCCCAGACCAGCTTAAGTTGTCACACAGATTGATATACACATTTCAGTGAGAATCACAGGTTTTTATGCTAAAAATGGAGCTGAAGCTACTATGAAATTTCCTCTGAGAGTACACTACCCAATTCTGCCACATAGATTTCCACTCATACAAGTACATGCAGCATTAGGAGCACCTTGGTCATGTTGCAGCAGCTGGTTTACTAATAAGGTTTCCCAAGTTATACAGCTGAGAGCTGTGCATATGTTCATGTTTGTCCCTGTTCTCTGTCCCTGCTGACCTAAGAGCTTCTTTTTATTCTCCTTGTAAAAAATAACAACTTAAATAGTCAGTAACTTAAATCTTACCAAGCTATGGTCTGATTACACCAGACTTTGCAGAGGCAATCAGTAGACCTCTCTAAAATGTTTGTAAATAGTTGTGCTGAGTTCCAGGGAAGTACATAAGAAAGTGTGTATCTGGCATGTGTGCAATAAAATCCAAAGCCACTTATAGAGCTGTTAAGACTCCTATTCATCCACCTACCTTCTCTGTGTTGTCCAGAATATAGTCCTCTTTTTTTTCTTCCATTTTCATGCATCCATCTGTAGATGAATTTAAATGTCAGGTCTTTGGACTGGTTGTCGAAAGTGCAGGTGCACAGGGAGTATGGTAACAGATGATCAGCTTGGGTGATAGAGGAAAGAAATGTATTTGTTGGTTTTCAGTGTATAAGACCTCTGTAACTTCTCACAACTGACAGCTCTCAGAACCACAAGAGCAGGTTGCATGTGAAAGCTGTCTTGGTAAGCTGCCTAAGTACTGGGAAAAAGAACCAGTGTAATTCCACTTACATAAAAAGAATAATTGAACTGAGTAGATCAGTTTAAAATTAGATCATACAAAAGTGTTAATGAGTGTTCTTTACTTTCACCTAGGTATGCAACCATATATACTATGTTTCCAGTCTTCTCTCTAGTATTGGATCAAGATGTGAAGCCAGAAATGGCATTGCTATATCCAGAACTTTATAAAGATCTCACAAAGGTATGAATATCCTCAGTGCTTAGCTACAAACAAATGTTGAAATCTCCAGTATGCGAAACTGGGAATTCTTCTAATGATTTTCTTATGGTGTTCCAAGCAAGAAAGATTGCACAACTATTGCCAACTTCAGTACTATTAAAATAATCCACAGTACCAAACGTTTCAATCATTTTTATTAATACATTCGTTCAGTCACCAGTGGCTGTAGTGAAATAATTCAAACCTGAAGGTATATTGATAAAGCAGACCTGACTCTGGCCCCAAAATCTCTGACGTGGAGTTGTTTATTTTTCCTTTTCAAATGGTAGATGAGTTTATAGATTTATTTTTTCCTAACATGCAGGAATTACTACTGATATCTCCAAAAACTGTCTTCTTTTGAAAAACAGATATTTATGATTGATAGATCTGAACTCAGTCATCCATAGTTACTGCTTTCTGTGTGTTTGCACATACTTGCAAACAAAGTTTATAATTTTATTGCCCACAAAAGTGAAACAAATTTCAAGATTCTGTTTTAATAAGTTTTTTGAAAAGTGCTTCTTCTTCATCCTTAGCTGTCAGCTAGGAAAGTTATGATCCAAAACAGAAGCAGACTGTCTTTTTTAGGGATAGTAGGTTCTTCAAAGATGTTTCTAAAAGCTCAGAAGCAGACTAGTTAAAGTCCAAACTTTTCTGAGTCTTTGTCTTTTTAATTGCACTAAATTAGCTATTAGCTATGTTAGTCTGGGATCTTTTTTTTTTCTTCTATTGGAGATCTTGGTTCTTTTCTTTCTCCACTTGAGAATCTTTAAAGTTTTTGAATTTTCAGTCCATGATTAAACTCTAAAAAAACATGATCTTCACCTACTAAACAAAATCCTAAGCTTGCCTGTGGAAAGCTGTTCACTGAACTTGGAACTTGCTATGGCAATGAAGAAGTGCTGGTTCCTGCCTGTTCTAGATTGATAATTTCTTTTGTGGCAAAATGGCTGCTTCGTTTACCATTTTATCCTTTAAAATGTGTATCCTTTCAGCTCTTCAGTTCTAATGTATTTCATCAGTACCCTCACAGAATGCAAGAGTCATATCACATGTACGGCATTTATTCTTTGATTTATGCATATATTTCAATCTCTAACATTCACAATCAAAAGATTTAAAATTTATTTGGTAATAGTTACTTGCTGAAAATTTGCAGTAGTCATAGATTAATTCTATGAAAGCAAGTGGGAAGTTTATCCAACATTTCGAAGTTACTAGTAAATAACTGCAGATTTGTATAAGGTTTTGGTCAGTAGGGACATAATGCTGTAGTTGTTTTGAAGACTACATTTCACAAATAAAAAATAAACGAATTTTACTGTATTTATCATTCTGAAAAATAGTCAGAGCATTGCAAGCTGAAGTGTCTCTTCTGTTTTCAGCCTTAACTTCTTGGTCCCAAATTTAGACTTCGTGCAATTTCTATACAAGCTTGTATTGAAGAATCATAAAAACAAGTAGAAGCTTTGTAGACTTTATCACTTCAAATACTGCTTATTTTACTTGTAAAATGTCTCTCTAGCAAAGAACCATTAAAAATGTATGAGCTGAGTAGATTTATTTTTTTTAAGTTGTGTTTAACTGTCCTCTCACATGTTTCCCTTAGGGAAGATCTTTGTCATTTAAGACCTTCCTCATCTGGGTTTTAATCAGTATTTACCAAGGTAGGAGAGAGTCCTAATTTTGCTGAACTGAGAAATTTTTGTCTGCTATTAGCAATATTGTTTTTCAGCCGCAGGTTGAATTCCCAAAGCTTAACATTTCATCAGCAGTTATATATATTGCTTTCTGTTTATCTCGTAAATCGATATTCCTGTAGTGTGCCAGGTCTATTCAAAACACAGCGTGATTGGTATTTTTATTGGTGCATGTCGCCTAAAAAAGGACATGTTTTTAATTAAATGCTAATCCAGAAAAATTTTAATGAGTGCTTATCACATTGCATGTATTTACACAGTAGTTTTCTTTCATGGAATGACAGAAGTACTGTTGAAGAAATCTGAATTATGTAATCAGTTAAAAGTAATTACACTTTCAACAATATCTCATTTATTTGCAGCACTTGAAAAAATTAGGTTAATTAACAGTTCATCAGATATATTGCACTAAAAGGTGTTTAATTTTCTAATAGTTTTATTTCTGTATAGCTTTACTTTGGTTGGCTTATTTCACATGTACAAAGTCCAGTAAATATCCTTCTTTTAGAAAGATCAATGTTATGAAAAAACTCTGGGCAAATTTTCATAATAAGCAATCAAATGTTCACTAAGCAGTTGTAAAAACTAGTACAGTGAAATTTTACTGCAGAGTGTATTGCCAACCTTGTGTGCCTCTCCACCCTACCCAGGTGGTATTCTGATGTATGGAGCCCTTCTGCTTTTTGAATCTGAATTTGTACACGTCGTTGCCATTTCCTTCACTGCCCTGATCTTGACTGAGCTCTTGATGGTTGCATTGACCATACGAACATGGCACTGGTTAATGGTGGTGGCTGAATTCCTCAGTCTTGGCTGCTATGTGGCCTCTCTTGCATTTCTAAATGAATACTTTGGTGAGTAAAAGTATTTTAGCAAATAACTGGGTTTTTTTTTTAATAATGTTCTTCTTTTTTTTTTTTTCAATTAAGAATAGGTGATGTTTTGGAATGCAGCTTTCTTTATAAGAAATATAACTGAGTTCAAATTAGCCCTAATAATGTTGGGTTACATATTTTCTTCCCCTTTTCTCCTAGAATTCAACAATTTTTATCCTGTTAGTATGGTTCATCTAGATGATAAACTTTACTTAAGCCACTCATCCCTTTTCCATCCTTCATCTGATATTGACAGTCCAAATTGCATACCTTAAATTGGCTTTGAGATTTGCACTATTGAAAATAGATATGATTTGTGAAAAATCAGGATCTTCCCCTGAATTGGTGCATTATTTTGAACACCAGACCTAGTGGACCTCATTAGATCTAATTCAGGAGGCTAAAATTGCTGAATCGTTGTTGGAGAGTGAGGCAGCAGCCTAGCAGGAAAGATACCTTATAGAGGAATCATTGTTTCATAACAGTAGTAAGCTTGTATTAAGTTTGCTTTGCTTTAAGTAGTGGTATGTTATACTGAGTCTTAAGGTTCTGATTGTTTATAGTTCACAAGATGAAAGAATGCATTTTAACTGCAAATCTTAGCAGTCAAGAATCTGAGCATCAAAATAATACATATTTCTTCTTGGATCAACTTATCCTTTAGTAAAACCAAAATATCTCGGTGTGATTTTACAAATCTAACTTACAGAAATATACATAACAGCTTTAATTATACCTCACAAGGAGCAGATTCCAGCTCCTTCTCTGCCTTTTGGGAGATGATGACTAAGGAGTTGCCCTTCCTTAGCTGTCGTCTCACATAACAGAACTAAGTGTTACATGTAGTTCTGCCTTCACTCTCTCATTTCCCAGGTGTTCAATGCTAGGCTAGTGCATGTACATTATATAATTATTTATTTAATCAGTAAATACTTCACTGCCTGTCCCAGGTGTTCCGTTACTTGCCAGATTTCTCAGGAGTCAAATTTTACTGACGAAACAATCCTGCTGGGCTTGGTACCTGTATTGTACATTATTTCAGGTTTGCCAGAAATGTTTTGTTTTCTCTGACACTGATACACAGACACATTAATAGAGATTATTGGGTTGATTTTTGAATCTCCACAGTCAGACTACAAATTAAATGAACAAGCAAGAACAGATACAGGTACTTGCAGTTGAGTCCAGACTTCCAGGAACTTCATAAAGCAGCACTTGCAGCTTCATTTTGAAATTCTGTAGGATTGATGACAGCCAATCCTTCCATCCTTGCTGGTGTTGTTCTGTGAAAAACACTTTTAGATGGTGTTCACAGAGGTGTAAAAAACGCAGGGACTTTGTTTCTTGCAAACTTTTTTATTAGGAGGAGTGTTTTTCTCTCTGTGCTCGTGTATTTGATGGGCAAGCCCCAGCAATTGAGTCCATAAATAGTTGCACAGCATCTTGCAGCCCAGGGACATCTCTATTTTTTTGTTTTTGAGAGTACTGAAAAGGCTGCAATTTCATGAGATTTTGTAAAGATGTATTTTACTCTGTGTTATTCACCAGTTAATATAAGAAAATGCCTTTCTCTTAGTCTCACTTCTGCTTAATGCTTTAGTCTTAGTGTGTCGCATTATAACTGGAGGGAGGGAGCTTTTTTGTGTATGTGATGTAGCATAAACCTAAGTGATGGTTTGCAGTTCAAGATAAAGAACAACTTCCATGGATGAGGAACAATGGTCCAGACCAATAGTGCTTGACTTCATTGGCAAATAAACTCTTTTCAGTGACGTTAAAAGGATTATCTCCTTCCAAAGAAATTATATGATGACATGGCACCCAAATTAGAAAGGCGAAAACATTTGATACTGTTCTACAGCTCTGACTTATGAAAGTAAACTAAATTTTATGTTTCTGAGTTAATTGCATACAGTGGCCTTTTTAGGGTATCTATGATAGGTTACATGGGCTTTCAGTTTGTGTAAGCATGCTTAGGTTAAAACTGCATAACAAGTTTATACACTGAAATTTAATATGCAAAGTATTTTAAATGAGCTAAGTTGGATCAGTAAAGCATTTCTTTATTGCATTTTCTGAAGTGAATTTTCATTCACATGATCAAGTTGTTTATACAGTAAATTATACATTGAAGTCAAATGTAAGAAAAGTGCCAATCTATTCACATTCTTAAAACATGACCAAATATAAAATCTCTGTGTTTTCAAAGTGTTTCGCTTTAATTGCTGCTGAAAATAATCTGATTGACATGTGAAAGGCAATACTAATCCAGTTAATGCTACTAACATCTTTTTCATTTCCTCTTTGTGTAGCTAACCTGTTTGTTTGGTTTTTTTCACATAACTTTTGTATTTTCTGTAAATCTATCCTTTCATTTTCCCTCTTTGTGAAACAGGTATAGGCAGAGTGTCTTTTGGAGCTTTCTTAGGTAGGTGAAGTTTAACTTTTCTGGAAGTTTTGGGTTGGCTTTTTGTTTTTTGGTCTTTAAAGATTCACTCAAGAGTAGCAAATTCTTTAATATATGCATTTCTAAATAATGGAAGAAATTTTTAAAAAAATTCTTGGGGTTACCTGAGTTCTGGGATCTTTCCATGATAACTAAGTATGACCTAATTATCACAAATAGGGGGAAAAAAATTGATTAACAAATGTAGTGTGTCAGTATTCTTGTTAATTTTTTGTCATAAACAATTAGCTTTTCAGTGTGGCTTGTAGCAATATCACTACATTGTTTTCCCTTGAAATTTTTGGGCTCTAATTTAATCTCTATGATTTTAAGAATCATTCAGCATAGATGTTGTGAGAAAAATAATCAATACGGAATAAAAGTTCCAAACTAGCAAAATTGCTGGTTGGGAACTCATATTACAGTGGGTAAAAATCATTCATATTATTAGAAAAATAAGCTGACTTTTTATTATGAGAGAGTCTTACTTTTAAACTGAGATTCTGTTTCCCCTAAAAATTACTTTAGCTGCAAAACAGTGTAAGGACCATAAAGGAACTCCAATTAAGAGACTTTTATTGACTTTGCACTGTGGAAGTTCCAGTTTCCAAGTTACTGGCTCCCATTACATATTTTCCCATTTTGTTTCTGCAGATGTTGCCTTTATCACAACTGTGACCTTCCTGTGGAAAGTGTCAGCAATCACTGTTGTAAGCTGTCTTCCACTTTACATTCTCAAGTACTTGAAGCGCAAGTTCTCTCCTCCAAGTTACTCCAAGCTTACCTCGTAAAAGTGATTATATTCCTCTGGTTTTTCACTCACACCAGTCTGCAGATTGCATATTCACTGTGCTTTAGTGTCTATGGATTTATGTTGGACTAAAGAAACTTAAATAAAAAAATAAAAAATAAAAAGGGATAGCGTGAATAGAGCACAAAAAGAGGAGGAAACATCTGACAGATATAATAACACAGAAGTACACTAACAACTATCAGAGATAAACTAAATTTTCTTCATGTTGATTTTCCTTTTTTTTCTTTCAGTTGTTACGATTATAAAATAAAACCGAATTACCTTTGATTTGACAATGCTTCTGAATGGTTTCATTGCTACTGTAAAGGATCTTTTGCTACTGTAAAGGATTTTTTCCAACTGTATTTATCTTCTGCAAGTTAAATTGAAATTTTTATTATTTATTACATAAATTTCCTTCTTTAATTATTGTATAACTTCCTAATTCAAGCCCTTTATTTTAATGTTTATATACGGAAAAGTTCATTCATCCATACTTACTATAACAAACCTAATACCTGTAAATGCCCATGTCTGTATTAGCAGCTATTATTCCTCATCAGACATTGATTAATATGCACTATTTGAATTATGTACTGATGTCTGCATAGCACAGTATTATTTTAGGAGCTGTTGTTCTATTCTGTACTCTCCATTTCTGGCACCAGTAAATTACAGATGTGTGATGTTGACAGCAGTTCTTTAAATGCACATTACAGCCAGGTTGCACAAAAGCTGTTTAAAAATTAAATTATAAATTCTGTACATAATTCCACAGCACTTATTGATCTGTACAGATATCAAAACATGGCTGCTCAGTAAATATGTTTTAAAGTTCTTATTCATTTTGTATTTGTAAAACTGCAAATAGTGTCAAAGTACATTTCTATATATGAGAAGTCCAGTAAACCTTGTATTAGCTAATATGTTTAAATTGCCTTGTAATCTGTTTACTTAGGTTACTCAGGTAAAAGAAAATAAGAGGAACACATGAACATCATGGTAGGAAAATCTGTCATCTTCCAAGTTGTAAATGTTATGTTTTTATAACTTAGTTTGGGTGCAAACTTGTCAAAAAAAAAGAATCAAAACATTTTTGCTTGTAATCTGTCAGAGTTGAGTATCTTGGCTGAGTTATGACACTTTATATAGCAGCTGAAGATTTGTTCCAGAAACTCAAATACTCTGATGCAATCTGAAGGGTCCAAATCTTGCATACTGTACTGGCATACTGTATTAATTAATTTTCCATTGTGATATAACTTTGCTTTCTCAAGAAGTACATTTAATTTGGCATAGTCTATTAATCAGTGGAAAGGAACGACATAACTATTCATGCTTTCTTTATTAAATATTTATGTGTATGTTTTTAAAAACCACTTAATATGGATGTCATTTTTATGTTTGACTGTATGCCTTTACAACATAATTCCTCATTTAGTCTCTTTTCCCTTATGCCATTATTATTTTGGATGCGTAATATTTAAGTGATAAATATAACTACTTCCTGGGAGAGCAGAGGAAATGGCTGCAGAGCTTTTTGGACTCCACCCCACTCCATTAATTTTTGTTTTCAAAGTTTTTCTAACTAGCTATTTATCTGCTTTTTTTAATTTTCATTTCTCATTATAAAAGCAATAAAGCCTAATTTCTACCAAATATTAGTTGTTCATGTGTTAAATAATCTACTGAAGTAGAGTTTCCTTTAATTACCTGACATCACAGACTAGATTGCCCTGTCCCTCTGTGACCTCACTTCTGTAAATCCCCACAAGATGTCACTGTTCTTGCATATTAGCAGGAGCCTTTCTGCATTTTGAGTGGTTTTTGCCAAGATGCTCATGATTTACATTTTTAGTTTAGTTCTGTGGTGTTTTTGTCAGTGATTTGCTTTAGTTTTCTGTTTTCTCCAATAAGTGGCAATTACTATCAAACAATTAAGAAAATCACCAGTATGCAGTTATTCTGAACTGTTGGTGGCATTTTCTTCAGACATTTTTGTTTTACACACTGTGGACTCACAACCATATGCATAAGATCCAGGAGATAAGCAAAAGCTCAGAGTTGGTTGTTTTTCATCTATACATCACATCTGTGACATTAGGCACAGATGAAAATAAAATGAGGAAAAAATTAGAAATTAAACTAATAGCATGGAAGTGATAATATTAGTGCAATACAGCTGTGTGAGACACAGTCGTACCCACAGGTACAGAACTGCTCAGTTAGAACTTAAGTGTAGGTATAATAATTCCCAGCATTAAAACTCTTAGGGTTAGTGTGATAGCAAAAGTATAGGTTCTGTATAGAGCTATAAGCCTTTCAAAAGTGGAGTCACTTCTCTAAAGTGCCTGCTTGCTTAATATTTCCAATATACAGCAAAGGTCCAGTTTCAACTCACATTTTGTTTTAAGGAGTGTGGAAGCCTCACTCAGGTGACTTACCTTGTTTTTGAGGTTCAGCTTACATAAACAGATTTAGGCCTTGGCTCTGCAAGTTACACCCAGAAGGATCTTAAATTTAGTTGGTATTAAATAAATGTTTACTTTTGTGAGCTCTTATGTCAGATATGTATTTCTGAAATGGTAATCCATGTCTCTCTGAAAACATATTTGGAAAACAATTTCAGAACTGGGACAGAATGGAGGAGCAAGGTGTGAACAGGAAATACATCTTCACCAAAGTGACTTACATAACAATACGTGGACCATGTTTAATAAGCACATGAGCTGAACACATAGATTTCCAATGTAGTTTGATGGATGAACAGAGGGGGAGATCCTGCAAAAAAGGACTACTGGTAATTATCTTGGTTTTTTCTGATGCTATTCCAAAATTATGTGTTCATGGAACCACTGGAAAACATTTTACCACACAAGTTATTAGTTCGCAAATGGAAGATAAATTAAATCCTTGCATACTTAACAATAAATCTGTAGCACTCGTCCATGAATGTGTGTTTACACCAATGTTTTTATGTTCAAACTGAGCTTGCTGACTCATGCAATCAGAATTCAGCTGTTTACTCTTAAACTAATTCTCCTGTTTTCTCCCTAAACTTTCAAAGTGGTTGTCAAAAAAATGTGCCATTGTTTTTGTATATACACTGGAAGTGTTACCTTGATGAGCCGCTTCCACTTGAGCAAGCCTGTGTTACAAATGTCCTACCCTCCATCTGCAAGAGTGTGAGCTGAAACTTTTCCTCAGGCTCCATTTAAAACATGTCTGAAAGATGGAGCTCTGAAGTTGGGAAGTGTCTACTTTTTAGACTGGACATAATTTCTGTAGGTATTTAAGCAAGAATTTTGATAGCCACTTATGCAGTTAAACAGCTGTTTGTCATAAGGATCAGCTTCTGTAGATAAGAGGAGGTGATTTCCCTACATATTGCTCTTCTAGGGTACACTGGAGGGTTCCTTCATCACTGGAGGCTGGAGCTGTTCAAGCCTGATCTACCCTGGCTTGCATATTAACCTCATGAGTGCTGGTGAGCTGGTGGCTCACTGGACAAATGACAGTATAGACTTCCCTGGAGGCTTTGGAGATGGGCCCTTAACAGAGAGCTCCATTGTGACCCCTGTTCCTGCTTTTGCAGAACTGCATCTTCCTGCATATTTGTTTTATATTGGCAAAATAATATGAAAGAGGATTGCATCTGTTTCACACTTGCATCCCTTCACATGCTCAGATCTGTTAATGTGGCTCCAACAACTCCTCCAGGGCCAAGGAATTTATTGCAGAGTGTGTGGGCTCTGGATGGACAGTTCTCTGTAAAAAATGACAGCCAGAGAAGGAGATCAGGCTGTCCTGCTCTTGCCACTGATGCAGAAACTGTTCTTGGAGGTCCTGCTTACACTGACATCCATTTCAATTTTACCTACCATGGAGTTTCTCCTTATTTTTGATGGCTAGAAAGGAAGAAATGGGGTCAGCAGTCTCTTATAATACTTAATTGAATAACCTTTCTGTATCTAGGCTGTTATTATTATAACTCAATTGAAACTTGAAGGCAATCAAAAAAGCCCTTCGATATGTTAGCCCCCCGTAGGGAGGAAAATCAGTACAAGTGAACAAAGACAACACGGATCAAACATTATATGTAAATAAACAGGAGGCACGATGTCTTTAACACTGTGTTAAAAAGCGTAGGAATTTCTTTTGTAAACAAAACACACTTAAAGCGAGATACTTCCCAACAACTATTAACTACCCAGCAGATGCCCTCAGCAGGGTTCACAGCTGTTATTGCCAGTGGGAATTTGCTCAGCCAATTGCCAACAAAATCTGCCTCAAATAGGCAATTGCACTGAAAGACCTATTCACTACTTCATCGACCAAAACCATAGTTTTGATCAAAATATTTTACAGCAAGAGGTGGTGAAAACTGGATGCCTGAACAGAATAATGAGAGCGCACTCTGCAGCAGAGTTGACAAATTCTGTGCTATTCTTCCACCCCTGACCAGGTTTTAGCAGAACTGCAGCCGAGGTTTCTCCTGATCGTAGTCTCCTCCTCTCCTCCAGCACGCTTTCAATGCGAGATGGTAATTGCCAATAGTAAACGTCTAAATTGCTCAAAAGAAGCAGGCTTGAGGAATTTTGCCTTTGGAATTTAGCCTTTATGCATTACTCAGCTATGAGAAAGATCATCATCTGCCCTGAGGAGATACTGTGTTCTATAGCTGTGATGCATGATAAGTATTTATGTGCCTGGCTTTACTCTGCTGGCTGTAAACTATCTTTATTTCCTCTGCTCTTGACAAAACTGCTAAGAATAAAAAGAGCTTTGGTTATAATGATCGTGTAGCTTTAAGCAAGCAGTACACAAAATAGACCATTGTAATTCTTATTTGTAGAGCTGCTTTCCATTGTTTCTCTGTAACATACACATCTAGTTTTTTCCATGGGCCCTCTCTGTTTTTCTCAGAGTTCTAAGCATGAATTTGATTTTGCAAAGTAAACACACATTGTGTGGAAGCAAATTATAGATAACTACTTCAAAAGTCTGTTGAAAATGAATTCCTGGCTGGAAGGCTGGGGGTTGTTAATGGATGAGCAGACCTGTAAGGGGTAAGTGTATGTACATATGTTTTGTATTTATTGCAATTATCTATTGCCTATTTGAAGGAGAGATCTGGGAATTCTCAGTCAAGATGATCCCTTGGGGAAAAGCTCTATGCTGCATGTGCTCAGTAGAGGAAGATGAGCTGTTGTTTCCCCTGTGTGTAATTGCTGCCTCCTCTTGCCATTGAATTCCAAATTCATCTGCAGGAACACAGCTACATAGGCACTTCCTCCCACAGTTTCTGCTTCCCAGAGTTCTTCTCCCTTCATCAGGGTACTGACTCTTCCATGACAGTCACTTGAATATGTCTGTTGGTTATCTTGATCCCAGCTGAAGGGAGTTTATCCCAGCTGTAGAAGGTAATTTTCCATGTGAAAATTTTCCATGTGAGTGTCATGAGCAGGACAGGTGACACAGACGTGGTCTAGTACACACTTACACTTATCCAAATGCAACTAAAGCAATTGTGGACAATCTGTGATTGAAAATAAATAAATACAACAAACCTGAGCACAATTTTATCAAATTCTAGGAAGGAGGTAAAGGGAAAAAAAATTTAATGGCTTAGAAACTTTTACCCTGTGGCTGTAGTGGTTTTGCCTTGCTTATAGTTGCCTTTCAGTTTCTTGCATAATCTTCATGTGAGAAAACAGTAAAATATTTCAAGTTACTGAATTATTAATCTGTGTTTTTTTAATATCCTAGCTGGAAGCCTTCACATTACCTTCCTACCTGTGCTTGGCTAGTTTTAATTCTGGTAGGTCCTCTTACATCATTTTCTGGAATTATAATACATGGAGGGTTGAAAGTTGAAAGCAACATACGAGGATATCTGTATGTTTGCCCAGAAATTGGATGTTATAATGAAGGATGCCAAGATTTAAGATTTAAGAATGTTGAAGTGTTTTAATTTACAATTATTGTATGATTCTATGAAATAAGAGGTGAAAAGAAGAAATCTGCTGCTCACAGCAACTTACGTTTTAGATGCCCTTAACGTGTGCAGACTTCAGAGAAAAAAATCCAAACAATAAACCCACATGGCAAATCTTACTTTAAAAAAAAAACATTTTAAGAAAATAAGCCTTTTAAGGTGACTGTGAGACTCACATCTGAATGTCTGGAACTACTGAAAGAAATCATGTTTTTAACAACGCATCTTGGGAACATCTGCCTGAAAGAAACAATTCCAGACAGTCAAAATGCCGTGCATTTCTGCCTAGCTCAGATATCAGTCTGGTCCTGCTTGCATTAGAAGAGATTTGATTTTTCCTGACCAGGAATGACCAGAATGGGCTGTCACACTGCACTTGCATTGTCATGTTACCCTGATAACGGCAACCATAGCAAGGTACCTCTGTGCTTTGGTCCAGCTATACCCACTGGAATATTGGGAGACACGGTGGGAGTAGTCCCCAGCCTGAGCAGTTCTCCAGTTGTTGAAACAATTGACTTCTGTGTAAACTGGTTTGTAATGCTGGAAGGGAAGTAGGGAGGAGAAAAATAAGCTCTCTTTGTATAACCTGAAGCAGATTTGGGGGAAATGGGAAAAAGGCAAGATGCAGTTACATAGCCACACTGCCAGCTTGCCATCTGTCCAAAAGCAATTACTTGGAGATGGCAGGTGAGGAGGGAGAACAAGGTTATAGCTCAGCTGTAATGCAGAGCCAGCCACAGTCACTGATCTGGTGCATGGCAGCACAGGAGTCTTTCTTCTTGACATGCAGGTAACTCACTCTGCCAGTTCAGACATATCATCACTGTGAGTGATGGAGTTCACTGCTGGAGAAGCAGGGGAAGGCTTCCTACAGCAAAGCCTGCCCTAGAGGCAGCTACGTCAGGGCATGGCAGCACAGATGTCCCAAAGTGCAGAACTTCACATGTTCTGGTCAGACACTGGAAATGCTTTCGGAGGCAGAAGGCAGGGGGAGAAAATGAAAGCATGGGGGAAACTTCATTTTCCCTGAGGCCTTCACCCCTCCACCCTGGACTACACTAGACAGTGCAATGGAACATCCAGACTGTGCCATGCTGCAGGATCCATGCAGCCCTCTGCAGCTTCCACCTCCCAGCCCACTGGAGAAAAATCTGAAGGCTGCTTGCAGCTATCTTGCCGGAGCCCTGAGCCAAGTTAATGGGGTTGTCTGTCTGGCCCTGTGCCACCCAGTGCTTGCTGTGCAGGCACACCAGCCCCTACACACAATGTGCTGCTTAGACCCTGTGCTCGTTGTAAGTCACTTGGCATCACCCTGGGGACATCAGGAGGTCTCCCTCGCTCTTCCTGCAAACCATCTTGTTTGTGTTTTGTATCATTTGATTGGCCATGTCTTTGCCCTAACTATTCAGCAGCACCTTCCATTCCTGCTTGTGGTGTTCTCTGAGTAGCCTCAGTGTCTGGGACCTCTTTGAAATTGCAGCCTGCTGATCTTGTAGCTGTTGACTCAAGAACAGTCACATCTGCATGTGGGTCAGGGTTGGTGACTACAGTCGAGACTTCATTTATTTGTCTTGTGTATTTATTTTTAAAGATGGAACACAACTTCCATGAGAGACACTCATCTAGTGATCATGTGAAGAGAGTGACCAGGCAGCTGCTTGTGGCTGAGCTGCTTTCAGGCAAGCTGAATTCAATATATGCCTGTATATACTGGCTGTGAGGGAGAAATTTTGGAAGGAAGACACCAGATAGGGCCCTACAGCAACTCAAGGAAAACATGAAAAACAAAGGCTTCTCTATAGTCTTTCCTGTTACCTGCCAGTCCTGTTTGAGTCGCAGACATCTCACACCTCTTCTACTTCGTGTCTCTCCTTTTTGGTTTGATACTTTTCCAAGGCATAAAAAATGTGGGAACTTTATCTTTTCTTAAGAGAAAGCAAAAATGGCAGCTGCTTGGAAGTCTGAAATACAGCAGTTAATCAGCTTCATATTCCACAAATTTCAATGAGAATATCAAAACCTGAGGCAGGAACTAAGAAATTGAGATGTGAGGTGAGTTAAGGGGGAAAGCTAATAATTTCCATCGTTTTGCCCATACAATAATTTCCAGTCTGTTCCACCAAAACTGACAGGTGATTTGAAATGCTACTCTTTTTAAGATGTTTGTTTTGTAAGTAGAAGCCTTGTTTCCAAAAAAAGCTAAATATTCACTGTACAAGCCTTCGGTCTCTTGATAAATCTTAAACTGGGCAAACCAAAATGCTCAGCTGGAAGGAATAGACCATAGCACATGAGCAACAAATAGATAATTGTTACTGGTATTATATTATGGAGCCAAGTAGGATGCTGGAAATAATGATATAGGTTATTCAGAGAGAAAGACACCCTTTACTCATTAAGAGACTGACAAGGGAAGAAGTTTTGCTACCACCAAGAATGCATGGAAGTGAGAAAATACAATAATAGTGAGAGACAGCGAGATAAAGCTAGGACTAGTCTTAAGGGGAAAGGTCCTAGGACATCCCCTCCATTACTTGGGAGGGAAGAAGTGGTACCTGTTTCTTAGAAGGAGGCGGGATTTTCATTAGGGTGGTAAATCTACTGATTTAAAATTTTAGACATGTCGGGGCTTGATAGTGCCATTTACACATGGCAAGAAGGAAGTACTTCTTCACTTTTAACCTGAGACTTGATCATCCTCTGTTTGAGTGGTACATCATCTTAGGGACTGCTTCACTTGGGTCTGAATTTTTTTACATGAAAATAAAGTGTGGATTTTTGCTATACTCAGACATGGTCACTCTAGAAGTTAGCTTGGTGTAATTCTGTACCTGTCACTCAATTTTCTTCCCATCCTCCATATTACTGCAGTCTTACACAAATATGTGCTCTGCTATGTACACCTACAGGGGCTTCTGTCCTGCTCACAGCTCCGACTCGGTGCTGTGTCTGGGTACAGGTCTGAGCGGGTGCCCTGCTGCGCTGTCCCTTCCCTGGCCCCGGGCGTTCCGGCGATCAGCTCTTTGTTGTAGATGTGTTCCAGCCTGATGTGTTCTAGTAGATGAACTGCTCCAACTCTTGTTGTTAGTCTCGTCCAAGGAAAGCACAGCCAGACTGCCAGAAGTTATTAGTGTGGAACATAAGCGATAGAACTGAAGCTTCTTAGCACAGCGTTATGACTGAATAGCTGTAAACTCGTTCTAAGCAGCCGGCGCTGGGGAGAGAACGTCTGCACAAACTCTCCATGCCAACCCAGTTTCACAGCCACCAGCTCCCTTCATCCAGCCGGAGTAGTTTCTGCATCGTGTCCCTTCCCGTCCAGCATCCATGCTTTCCAAAGGTGGGCTCGGTTTCAGTTTAAATGATTGATGCGCTTAAGTAGATAAGAGTCACATCCATAAATACACGGGGGGTTTTGCTTTACTATTTTATTTCCAAGGGCAAGTTTCTTATGAAAGCTGGTGTTTTTACAGAAGCCAGAAGGGGGCGGTGCAAGCCAACAAATAAGTAAAATTCCACTTCCACGGCCATCATAACCAAGAAAAGAATCCCTCTTTCAAGGTACACGGTGCTCATTTTCTAAAACTGCGTTTCCACAGTATGGGAAAGAAAAGTTTCCTGAACGATTTTGTCTTAAGATCTTTAGATGAGACAGAAATCACTGTTATGGAAAGGGTTTCTTTCCAGTTCAGTCACTGTCAAACACCATCGCCCTATGTCCTGCCACTGAGGATGCAGTCTCCACCTAACGGGCTAATTTATTTACCAGTGTGGGTGTTGAAAGGTGAAGGGGTTTCTGCCAGCAGTCCATCCAGGCTGGCTTCAAACCATAATCTTGGGCATTCAGAGCCCTCGCCCTCTGAGGCATGTTTGTGGTTTCTATTGAACTTTTAATTGGATGAAAGGAGGAAAAAAAACCCTGAAGAGGAAACTACCCCACGAAGTATTTACTGTGATCATCTCCGGATGGTGGAGGCAGCTGGGTCAGGACAGACTTTGTGTCAGGGCCATCATTAACCACTTTTTGCCAGATTTGCTGACCACTAGTGCCAAGCATCAGAAGCAACACAATCCCATGCTTCTAGCGGGACAGAATGTTTTATCTCAGCAAGACACTCTCCTCCTCACCACTTCTGAATCAACAAACTCCACAGGCCTCCTCTGCCAGACCCAGCATTGTGGTGTGGTCTCTGAACCAACATTCTGGCAGCCCTTCCCCTGCCTTCTCCTGCCCCACTCCAGACCTTCACAACAATGTTCCTGAAAGACTCTCATCACTAAAATGGGAACCAATGCTTTGGCCCCTCCACAGATCTCTCAAACTTATTCTTACTACCCTTCCTTTACCCTCCTCTGATCTGCCACTGATACCAACCTTAAATACTATTCAGCCAAGCCAGTCCCAGGATACAAGAAATCATTTGCTGGGCTTTGTGAAAGGCCAGTGGTCACCCTTCAAATGCCTCTGCCAGACAAAGTTTTTCCCTGAGGTCACTAAGTCTAGGCAGCCATGAACTCTGAACAGAGGGGACACTCCTGTGTGTGTATGTGCCCATGCATGCACAATTTCTGAGGTCTCAGTCTGCCTTTTCCCATGGTCACTCTATACCTCTTGGCACTCCGAGAACAGTGACAGAGCTCCCAGCTCTGTGTAGTGCTGGAGCTCTGCAGCCCAGCAACTAGTGAAGGAGCTTTCCGTGGGGAGGAGAGGCTATGGTGGGTGGGAATGGCCTTTCTTTGTCCTGCTAGAGCTTGCTGGCCGCTTCTGTGAAATTGGTTTGCATCCACTTATTGGAGTGCAGCCAGAGAAACTTTGGAGCCAAATCCCAGACTTCCAGACTTGACAGCTTTGACTCATGTAACTTGAGAAACACCACGAGAATTGCATTGTGGCACAGTTCTTGTGGACTGCTCAGGGCATCATTGCTTGGCAGCAAGCAGGCAGCAGCCCCTTAGCAGTGAACACAAGTGGCTTTCACCTCAATGGCTCACCTCTAGTGACTGATTCTTCATCTGAAGTCCCAAAGGAAATTTATGTGAAACAACTCCATGAAACAATTTTCAGCCCCAGTCTTTAGTCTGTCTTTTCACACCTGCCTTCCCCAGAATCAGCCTGGTGGATAGATCCAGCTCTGGGAGGAGGTTCTGCCATTGCTCTGCCTCGTGGCTTAACAAAGGCATTCCTGTCTGCACAGATCTGTCCATGCAGTTCTCTCTTGCACCACACGCACATCTGTGGGCAGCCTCCTTCTCATACACCACAGTTAAGAGGTTTCTTTAATTTCATAATTTACTCAGTGTGCTTAAAAAGCAACCTGAAAATAAATTTAATTGGACTCTTGGACAGAAAATAGTAATGAAAGGCAAGTCCTGGAAGCAAAGGAGAAGAGATTAATTTGTATCATCTTCATGGTTTTCTGTAACTGTTCCAGGCTTGCACTTGACATATCTACATTAACTTGATGTGGAAGAGTCTGTTGGTGAGACCTGAGGCACAGCACAGATGCAGAGCTTGGTGTTGGGAGGTTGTGGGGTGTCACATCACTCGTGGTTTCACTGTTGCGCTGGAGCACTGTTTAGAGCAGAAGAATCGTGAGGAAAAGGATTCTCTGGCTTTGCAGAGGAGAGAGTCTCATATTTGGACTGCTGGGGGCTGTGTTCATCCTGAAAAACTTTTCCATGGCTTTTGGAAAGTCCTGGTCTACACTGCAAGCCAAGCAGCTGCAATGACTTAACACATTTGGTTTTCAGAGAGTCAAATGAGGGATCTTAGATAGAAGTTTGACCCTACTAATGTTTGCAAATGTGTCTTGTTCTAGTTGCTGGTGAATTTGCCCTCTCACATACAGCAACAGATGCAAGCGAAGAGATGAGGTTCTTCCTGGGACTTTCTGGTTCTGCATACTCATTTAGAAATCAATTTAATGCATTTTAATTGCCTATTTTTCTCCTTGGTTTTCTCTTTACAGCTACACACCAGCAAAAAATAATAAGGTAGAGTCTAGCCAGGCAGACTGCTAATGAGGAAGCTTGACTCAAGAAGATTTTAATTTTCAGCATTTGTTCTTCAAGATAGCTACTTCAGCATGCAGGGATGTCACAAAACAGGAATGCTTCTAATGGAACAAAGGCTTTGGGCTTGTACATCATTTTGGTACACAAACAACCAAACCTATCCTTGACCAAACTATAGGAACCTGGTAATCCCTTTCAGGTTGCTGGCCCCTTCAGTCAAATCACCCCAGTAAAGAAAACTCCCATTGTGCATGAAGTAAGGTGTGAAAAGAATGAGTGAGATAAAATTCAAGCTGTGAAAAAGGTGTATGTTAAAACCCCAATCTCTTGCCAGCCTTTCAAGATCCCTCTGGCAAAGGGAAGCTTCTGTCTCTGCCAACCTGACTGAAGTGCTTCTCAGAAATCCCCCATCCATGAGGCATTTCTGTGAGAAACCAGAATTAACCAAGGTCTCTGGCATCCCTGGACAACCAGAACAGGCAGGATAGCATAGGGTTGTGCTGGGAGTTGAGATCAAAGTCAGCCTACCACCAAGGTGCCCCCAATTTCACAACTGGTGCAGCTCAGCTGTGACCTTGCCACCCCTGAATGCTGTGTCTGAACCTCGCCGTTGCTGCTGGACTAGGACACTGCAGCTGCAGACATCTGTGTCACCAACCCCATCATAGCCCTGCATCTCCAACAGCACACAGGTCTTACCATTTCATCTTTTAGGTTGAAAAGCTCTGAGCTTCATTCCTGTCCAAGACTCCTGTCTTTGGAAAGGCTGGGCTGCTCAAAGTTTGGTGAAAATAATAGAAGAGGAGAGTATATTTCTCCACACCATTGGACTGTAGTTCGCTACCTACTTTACATCAGATGTAAAGGATGCTCCTCAATAGGGCACAGCCACAAGTGAGAGAATAAAACCTTGGCACCACATTTCATCACCTGGAAAATATTTAATTTCTCCCTCAATACCTCTCATCCCCTGGGTTATCCTATCATACCGCAAGTACAGGGGGAAGGGGGAGCAGCAACTCTTATATGCAAGCATCTGGCACAAGGGGCCATAGTCAAAATTGCTGCTCGAGTAGTCCAAATCCTATTCATAAAGTCTGTGAAGGTGAGCCCAGAAAAGTTTAAAGCAATGATTTTGTGTTTGCTGGAGTTTAACAAGGTTACTGACTCTGCCTCAGAAAATGAGGTCAGTAAAATGTATACAAGTATTGGAGTATCAATATTAGGAGGATAAACTTGGGTTAGGGAAGAAAGAAATGCAATAAATAGCACTGTGCACCAGAAGAGAGCTTACAGGGCAGATCTCCCGGGGCTCGGAGCCGGGACTTGTTCTGTTTAAGAGTTTTGTACAAATGAGCCCGAGGCTGGCGCGATGTGCTCGGTGTCCAGATGCAGATGACATCATGATAGGAGGGGAGGCTGCTGATAAATGTCAGGAACGCACTAGTCTACAGGAGGATTTGGAGACACTGGGGGGAACAGGCTAATACAAAGGAATACCGAATTACACAATGGAAGGTTATTCATTTAGGGAGAACCAATAGCACATTTAAATGCAGGTTTAATGAACTAGAGCAGGAGGAAAGTAATGAAGGCAAAAACTGCTGGTGCTGAGAAGCAGTAGGAATAGCAGCAGTCTGATAAGTAAATAATAGTGCAGCTGAGATATTGGAAAAGAAGGCTCATGATGCAGCCAGGGAATCCAGGGCTTCACTTTGGGTCATTCATTCCATGTGGCAGTGAGGGTGCTCTTAACAGTGAACTTGAAGTATGAAAGAGGCTGGTCCCCAAATACAAAGAGGAAGGCTGCAAAAGGCACTTGGCTGCTGGGCCTGTTATGTGCACTGGGACATGGAGCCTTGGATCTAAAAGCAGATGCTTCCACATGCATAGAAGTGAAGGTGGCTGAGTACATATTTGGGCGCACAGGGTACTTGGTTGTGATCACAGCTCAAGACATGCTACCTTTGGAGTAAATCAGCTCATCTAGGGCTCCTCTGGCTATGGGGGGAGATGCACTTGGGACCAGCTACAGGCAGAGGGTAGAGAATGAGAAGGACTTACAGGAGCTTGTCACTAAAAGCAGACTTTCCAGGGGATGTAGAGCTTACAGGTTAGGCAAGAGGGAAAGGAGCCCCTTCTGCAGTGGAAGGGCATGTGCAGCCTTTCCTGACTCCTGTCCATCCAGACTCAACCACTGGCCTCGGGACTGCTAAGTGAAGCAACATTTCTGCACGTGCAGACAGCCCAGGCTTTGTGTCCATCTTCCGGGGTCACTGCTTCCATGAAGTCTCCTGCAGCAATTCCACTCCTTGAGATGAAACATAGGCATTTGGGAAAAAAAAATGCTTTGCAGTGCCTGAAAATGAAGGTGTGATCCTGTGCCTCGGAGGATGGATGAGGTGAAAGCCACCATCCCCACAGTGTGCAGGAGCAGACCTCTACCACAGGTCCCAGCCTGCCACAGACATTGTAAATCTGATGTTTCCCTTCCCGAGGAGAAGGGTCTACTCTGCTGCCAGCTTGAGTCCCTGTGAACCCAACGAGCCTTTCCTTCATTAAGTACTTTTGAATGAGGCTAAAAATGTGTTACCACTCCCTGTACCAGCAACTAGGGAATTCTGAAACTTTAAATATTTCCAGAGCTGAAATACGTTGCCTGGTACAAAACCTTGTCGCTGTTTCTTTGCAAGTCTGGCAATTCTGCACAAGTACAAATAGAGAGTTAGGCATGCTCTTATTTTTTAACCACCCTGCATGGCACATTCCATCGGCAGGGTCCAGGAAGAAATGCAGAGCATCGGTATTTTCATAGTCGATGGTTGTTTTGCAGTGTGAAGAGAGCTCCTGAATCGCCACGGTGAGACCCCAGGGTCACACAACAGAGACGGAATTCAGCCCACTGCTGGCACCCACCTCAGCTGGGCGAGGAGATGCTGTGTGTTGGGTCAAGCCAGCAGCAAGGGTTCTGCCCTGTGCCTGCCCACAATTTGGGTTTGTGCAAGGGGCAAACTCAAAAGGAAACAAAAGGACACTGGCGTAGCGTGTATCATTATGAAATTATTTCTCTAAAATAATGTCTCAGTTTAATTCAGTCACAGCTTTCTGTATATGGGTCTGGTGTGGCTGTCTGATGTCTGTCTTGATTTTAAAAAGCCAGTGTCTGAACAGACGACTGCAGCTCCAAAAAGGTTTAAGGTCCTTTGCCTGCAGTCACTGGCTGCGTTCCTAAATTGTCGTTTTAAAAGAGTCCACTAAATCAAAAGCCAGGTAAATCAACAGAGCACTCAACGTTGTAATGAGACCAGTTATAAGGTAAATTACAACATTATTCAAGCACACAAAATTCCTCCTCTGGCATTTGTCCTGCTAAGTGCAATGCACCTTAAAAGTGGTGAAATGATTTCTGGCAGCCTGTGAAAGAGGCTGTGTTGGGGATGGAAGGCTGAGCCCAGCCTCTGCCATTCCACCCAGCTTCTAACTCTGGGCAGCAGCTGGCCACTGCTCAGGTGTACTCCCTGCCTTGTTTGAAAGGTTTATGGATGGGTTTTCAAAATGCAGCCATACCAGCCATAAACACCGGCCATGTGCTGTCTCAGTTTCCAGCTAATCTTGTTACAATTTTCAAAGCAGGGGACTTTAATTAGGGCCTTGGTTAGGGCGGATTGAGACTTGTAAATCTTTTGTTACAATGAATGAAATTCTGAACAGATGCTGATGCTTTTGAAGCTGCCAAGACCCAAAAGATGGGCATTCAGTCCCTAAGGAAGTGGCCACTATTATGGATGTTAGATAAAAGAAGTTGTAAGGATATAAGGGCAAGAAGCCCAAAACAGGACAAAAATTCCGTGAAGAGCACGGGTGGCTTTTTCTGATACATATCTTGGATTATGAGATTCTGTGCACTTATTGCAAGAAAGTGATATTGGTAAACACTGGAGAAAGAGGTTCCCCCCCATCCTGCTTTCAAAACACTTTTGTGTGGACAAAGCTGAAAGTTTTCATTTTACGGGACACAGCCTGAAGAAACAATTTGCCCCAAGTCCTGCAAGCAGCTCAGGGTGCCAGTCAGGCACAGCCTGTTGTGCAGTGTTACTAACCTATATCCTCTGGTGGGGTGAGAACGAAGGCATTTTGGTTGAATTAGAGGCTCACGGAGAAATATGGTCGCTACTTTGTGCAAAGGTTCAGGCAAACCATCCCTCCCAGACTGCTGAGGCCCAACAAAAAAGAGAGAAAAGGAAAATGGAGGAGGGTATGCACAGACTCACACAACTTCACATAATATGAAACTAATCCAGTGAACACGATACAGACTCTTCAGTGATTAAAATATCCCGTATAAATACTCTGCCATATTTTTTAAAGGATAATACTACATGCAAGAGCTGAGAACAGGGGGCAAATTTATTGCTTTGCTTGCAAAGATGAGCAGAAGGGGTAAGAAGTAGTCAAAAAGTGCCCACTGAGGCCTGCATCATTTGGCTCCATTTGGAGCAAAGGAGTGGTGTTTGTGGCTGGGAGGAAGCGTGTGTCAGATGGCCAAGTTGCACAGGGAATGCCAACACAGCTCTGGGATCCACAGGTGGTTCCAGCATTTGGGGGTGCAGCCCAGCAATCACCAGCCGTGGGAAGTACTGTGATGCTGGGGCACTGCTCCTCACATCTGAGAGAGAAGAGAGAGAGGATGCTCCTTTTCTACTCCTACCCGCCCTCCTTCTACAACACACGAATTTTTTTCTTCTTGTGATTTCTCCAGTACAAGTTGATTGCTGTCAGGGCTGTGGAAAATGGGTGGGAACCCAAAAAGGCACCATCCTAAGGCAGAGGCTCTGAGGCCTGCTCTGTCCCCCTTCTTTACCGAACTCTTCTCCCAGCCAAGCTGCTTTCCCTTGGGAGAGCTGCAGTGCACCAAGCGCGCTGTCTCCCATGAGCATCACCTCAATGTGCAGCCGCACAGACAAGTTTCTCAGCCCGACCCAGGCCATGCAAGTCACCGCACACTGTCTCAGCCAACGAGGAAAGGTAGAGCAGGGCAGCTGATTAACCTAATTATTGGTTAAGTGCAGCAAGCGCTTTGCTTTCAAGCACAGCCGCTTCAGTGGAGGGGAAGGGAAGCAGCAGCTCACCCCCTCCTTCTTGCTGCAGGGTATGCGGATGGATAGGGACTGTCCAGGGAACCTGTACAACTCTCTGCGGAGAACATGGGCTGTGAGAAGAGAGGGCCCAGTGGAAGCATCCCTCTGGAAAGCCGGAGAAGGCTGGCTGCATGGCAGTGACGGGGGAGAAATGTCCTGGCACAGCACTGGTGACAAGGGAAGATTTTTAACTGGAGTGCATGCCTGTACAGCCCTGTGTGGAGCAGAGCCTGCTGAGGTCTGCCGGGACCAGTTCTTCTGGGATTTACCCATGAGGGGTTAGGACTGGTCAGTGAGGGACTAGACTTGGACAGCGGGAGCCCTGTGTCTGGTCTTCGTGCCCGAACTGGCATGCCGTGATACCCACACAGGGAAAAGAAGGGTGATGGGGAGTGAGGAAGCAGTAGCAGCCACATCTCCCTGCTGTCCACAGCTGACCTCTTCCGCGCGCGGGCTGTGGTGGTCAGCATGTCGTTCTGTGGCCCTTAGAGCTGCTTGGAATGAAGCTAAATGTGGAGATCTGCTTCTTGCATCTTCCCTGGGAGGCGAAGAAGCCCTACATAATCATCAGCCCTGCCTCAAAAGTCAAGGGGGAGGCCAGTACTGCAAATTCAGTGACAGAGGTCACTGAAAATTATTCCAAGTATTTCCATAACTTTTTATTTTACATTTTTAAGCTTGTTTTAACTTCTGTTGGAAGAAAATTTCCTAAAGTTCAAAATAACGAAGGCAAATGGTGGCCGTAGCACTTAGAGGCAGGATTTAGGCGGGAGATGAAGGGAAGCAAAACAAGCAGGGCCAGCCGGCATGCGAGCCTCGGTGGCAGCACAGGACAAGAGACCTGGCATCGGAGACGTGGTTTTTAGAAACGCCGGGGCGCGTTTGGTACAATGATCCACTGAAACAACAGCCGTCTAAAAATAAGGTTGTTTTCTGTACTAAGCTCCTTTTAACTTCGTTAGTCATCACCGGCTCCCAAAATAAGCTCCGTGTAACAGTCTCTCCTAGTAGCGGCTGTAAACAAACTCGGGGAGGCGGGAGGGAGGCGCGGGGCCGAGGGAAGCGGAGGCGGGGCGGCCCAGGGGCGGCCC
>VZRF01008491.1:492742-694529 GCA_013396875.1 Vireo altiloquus
CGGCCGCCGCCGCGCCGCCGTCGCGGGACCCATCCAGCGGGAGAGAGAGGCCGGCGGCGGCCCCGCAGGACGGCGCCCGCCCGCTCGGCAGCACCATGAAGGCGGCGGAGGAAGGGAACGGGCGGCGCTGCGGGGGGCGGAGGGCGGGCGGGCGGGCAGCGGTGTCCCCCGGTGTTCCCCGCGGCGGCCCGGAGGTTCGCCGGCGGCCGCTTGCCAATAGGTGTCTCTTTCGCCTCTCGCACGGCGCCGCCGTGGCCGCGCCGCTGCTCCCGGCCGCTTCCCGCCGGTCCTGGGCCGGGGCCCGCTCCCGGCGAGGCCGGCTGAGATCCGGTCAGGGGAACACGCTCGGGGATTCCCTCTCCATCCCGGGGTTTGATTTGGGGGAGGTCAGTAAACAGCCCATCGCTGCAGCCAACCCTCGCTCCTGGGAAAAGGAAGGAGTCCCGGGCAGTGCCAGGCGCCGTACCGGCGCTGCCGGCACACGGAGACAGGGGGGCACGCCGCGGCCGGGCTGCGGAGCTCTGCCGCCCCGCGTACCCCGCGCCCCCGGCGGGTGGGCGCCCTGCGGCCGCCGGGCCCGGCTCCGGGGGAGCGCTTGCCCCGCTATCCCAGCTCTGAATCGCAGCTTCATTCTCTGCCCCTGCTGCGAAAAGTGCCCTGAAAACACAGCGGCAAAGTTTCTAGAGGGACAGATGGTAGGCGCAGGGCTCGGGACGCGCGCAGCTCCTCCGGGCTGAGTTTGGCCCTGCCAGGGTTAGCGTCTGGCTGGAGAGGGGACTTGACTCTCTCCTCTTGCCAATCGGGACATTGTTCTTCCCCCGGAACATCGCTGTCCACCGTTCTGCCTACCGCCGAAACTTTCTCACCGCGCCGCTCCTTACGGCGCCTTTCGGCCCCGGCAGCGGGACCCTGCGGGCATCCCCGCCGGGCATCACCTCCGCGCCGCGGCAGGTGCGGGGCAGCTCCCGGCTCCCCGCTGCGGGCCCGGCGGCCGCCCACTGCCGGACTGCCTCCTCCCCTCCCGGCTGCGCCCCGGCTCCCAAGTTTCCTCCCTGTCCGGTGGTGCCTCCGCTTTGCAGATGGGGCTCGGGCAGGGCGCAACGAGCCGGCACGTCCCGGGCAGAGAAAGTTGTGAGGAAGCGAAGCGGAGGGGCCCGTCCACGTCCGCCGTGAGACAACGGGACTCCATTCCCCGAGTTTGTCCCCGGAAACATGGAAGGAGCTCAAGACCCATCTCTTTTTTTTTTTTTTTTTCTTTTTTAAAAAAATATTTATTTTGATTTTTACGTAGCTGTTTTCACCCCAGGGGTTCATTGCAGCTGACAAGATTCTGCCAGTGCGAAAGCCACAAGCGTGGCTCTGACTGTGGTTCCATTTGTGAAGCATGGAGAGCCTTTTGGGATGGAAGTTAATTACACTGTATTTAATAGAAGTGGCTGGCGTGCCAGTCGCACGCTCGGACATCCGTGGGCTGCACGCACGGCGCTTCCAATGCCCTGGGCTCCAAGGGCACTGAATACACCCACTTGTAAAAATTACATCCAGAGGCAGCTGATACAAAAAGCGTTCTGCAGCCTCTTGTAAAGGGAAAAAAAAATCCCCCCTCTTTATTTCTGTGGCATTTCTGATTCCTATGTTAAAATGCGCCAACCCTCGTCGATAGTTCTCTTCCCTGGTGGTGTATTTTGTAAGGGACTAAGAAAATAAGTCCAGCCAGAAAGCGTGACCCAATCCAGGAAACACGTAGGGGAGCCCTGCGCGTCAGGATTGCTGCCTGCAAATTAAGGTGCCACTTGGTTGCCAAACTACGACAGTCCAAGAGTCCCAGTGGGAGGACTTCACTTTCTTCTTTGTGTGGTAGAGAGGTGCAGAGTCCTTATCTTTGAAAATGCCAGTGGCTATACGAAGTTTAATGCTGTGGACAAGTTAAATTCCCCTTCAGGCTGGGGGGCTGCAGCTGGAGCAGACCGTCTGATGCATCCCTTGTTGAATCTGCTTTATGGAGCTGGAACAACTCCAGCTAACTCCGAGGAGAGGTTGGGTGGGCAGCGGCTGAGCTGGTGTATCGGTCCGTGGGTCGTACAAGGGCGGCTGGGGACAGGGAAAAGGCCTTGCCAGGGCACACGGCCCCCCCCATCGCTCGTTTCGCTTTACTCAGTTTAATGACACTGTTTCAAACTCTGCAATTAACGGGAGGGTCACTGTTACTCTGGCCCCACATAGGGTATCACTTCGTTTCTAACCTTTCCATGGCACATGTTTCCTATTTCTTCACGGGAAGGCTACCAATCGAAATATTCATTGACAGCACTAATACTGATGTCACTAGCAAATCAAGTCGTCTGTAAATAACGTGGGACAATTCACCCACCTTGCAGGTACCACATGCGGGAGAGGCGAAGGATTGAGGGCAGCAGGTACTTGGGAGCTTCTCGCCTCTCCGCCGGGGCACTCCAGGAGATGGGCGTCTGGAGCAGAGCGGCGGCAGGGGGGGTGACAGTGGTGGGACCGAGGGCCTGGCGGCTGGGGCGGGGCGGCTGTCCCGCCTCTAGGCCCTGGGCAAGGGGACGGGAGGCACATCCGTACCCTCCGCCGGGGCAAGGGCTGAGGACGTGCACGGGTGAAGCGGGACGCTCGTCCCTGCGGCGGGGTCCCTCTCCCCGGCCGGGGCGGGCCGCCCGCGGCCCGCTCCGGCACCCTGCGGCCTGCTCCGGCACCCCGGGGCCTGCTCCGGCACCCCGGGACGAGCATGGCCGGGGCAGGCGCAGGGGGAGAGGTTCCCCTGTTGCCAAGGCCTTTGGCACACTCGGGTGACTCAGGCCCGGCACTTCGGGACTCGCAGCCCCCTCCGGGCCAAAGCCCAGCTCGGGTCCTGCGAGAGCTCAGCTTGCAGCGAGGCTCGTCCCGGCGAGGCGACGGGGAGGGGGAAAAGTATAATGGGCTCAGGCTCGGATGGAAAAAAATTGTGTTTCCTGGCACTTTGTGACGGAGATTTCATTCTCAAGCCTGGAAAATGGTATTCCCTGAGTTTATAAGAGAATACTATTTCCATAACTGCTTAAAAGAACTTTTCCTTTTGAAATCCGGCCTCTGAAGCTTCGGCAACTGAGGAGCCGATCCGAGCTGCTGGGGCGGGCGCTCCTTTGCCTGGCAGGGACCTTTTGACCGGCCGGTGTAACATGACAGGAAAGCACCTCGAAACATAAAGAAAGGCTTAATTTACTTTTTCCCTAATTTTATTCCGTACGACGGGGAAGAGGGACAGGCCGGGCAGAGCCGTGCCCGCACCGCCCTTCGCAGGCGCCCTCCCGGTGTGTGGCGGCGGCCCGGAGAGGACCTTTCCCTCTCCGGCGCACGAAGGCGGCCGGCAGCGTTCCGAGCCCCGCTCTAGGGCGCTTTTTATAGCAGCTGGCACTAGTGGGTGCTGCGACGAAGTGAAATAAATAATAAATAAATGAAAGCGGAGCCTCCTGGCTCACAGACGCGGCGTGGTGGGCACCCACGGAAGAAACCTTACCAGCCCCCAGCGAAGAGGGGACACGCCGGTGTCCCCCCTGAGTGGGCTGAGCAGCTCTCCCTCCCCACTTCCCTCCCGCCAAGGCGCGGAAGGAGCCGCTCCGGCTCCCCGCCGTTGCCGCCGGTCGGGAGCAGGTGAAGTCCCGTTCCCCGCCCATCCCCGGGTTCCCCATCCCGCCCACGGCGAACCCTCGGCGGTCTGGCGTCTCCCCCGGTGCCGGGTGCCCCGGGTGGGGCGGCGGCTGGCCGCGGTGCACGGGCTGCGCTGCAGGGGCAGAGCCCCGGAGGGGGGTGCGGGGGGGGCCGGGCACCGCGGTTGTTTGCATCGACCCGGAAACATCAACAGCGGGCAGGAGGGCGGATCGGAGGCGGCGGCAGCGGCGGCGGCAGCGAGACAGGCCGCCCGTCGGGGCCGAGGTCACGTTATCGAGCGCAGCAGCGGCCGCCGTCCCACGCCGCGCCGGAGCTCCGCGCAGCACGGCCCGCCGGCAGCAGGTGTCCGGGCGCGACGGGGCAAGCCCGACGGGGCGGGCCGGGGCTGCGCCACTACCGCTGCCAGGGTGCCGGAGCGTGGCGGGGGTCGCGGCGGGAGCCATGACGGGCGTGGAGGCCGAGCAGGAGTTTGACTTCGATTTCCTCTTCGAGTTCAAGCACAGCGATGAGGGTGGAGGTGGGTCGCGGCGGGGCGGCCGGGGCACCTCCGGGGGTGCTGGCGGCGGGATGCTGCGGGCAGCGCTCCTTGCGCTGCCCCATTCGGGAGGGGAAAGGCTACCTCCCCTAGTGGGGAGCCGGGCGGGGGACCGGCAGTCCCGGCCGGACGGGTCCGCCCGGCCCCGGGAGGCGCTTGTCGCCTCAGCCGCGCCGGGAAGCGGCGAGCGGAGCGGCGGCGGCCGGGATAGAGTCCTGCCCCGGCGGCCGGCGCTCCTTTGGCGGGGCCCTGGCAGCAGCAGGTGCAAGGGGAGACGACCCGGGGGGCCGCCGGTGCAGAGTTTTTAGAAGTTTGGAGGTGTTTGAGATGTGCGGACCCACGCGTTCGCCGCTCGCACGGCTTCCCCCGCTGTCCTTGGGTCTTGCCCGTGACAGAGATTGCCCGGTTGAAAACGCACTTCAGCCCCCTTTCCCCATCCCCCCATGAGCCGGACTTAGGCTCAGGGTTTAGTTTGAAGGTCATCCGCAAATAAAAATAACGGGCGTGAATTTGTCACGGGTCACAACTGTTCCCAACTCTGGTGACTCGGTTCGGCTGTCTGTTTTTATGGCTTTTAGCAGTACTTGAGGTGGAAATGAGGCGAACAAGGCTGGAACTGGCAGAGAGAGGAGGTTGCCGCTTCCTGGTGCGTGGTTAACTTGCTGCGGTGTCGGTGATAGCGGGTAATCGTAAAGAGCTCTTGTACAAAAGTGGATGACTTAACGCTGCCTCGGAGTAGGACTGTGTTTGCTCTGTGCCTTATCTTTTTGCCCGTAAATTCTAGCAGGTTTCCAAATCCTTGCCTGCCCAATGCAACCTGCCAGGATATGAGTGAAGGTGTTTGCACCTTCCTTGCTCTCCCCAGTTGCCCACCTCTCTGACACATTGTCAGTGTCCCAATAGTTGTTATGAGCTTCTAGTTTTTAGAAAAAGGCAGTTTTAAGGGTTTCACACCAAACTTTTCAGGTAAGCGTTCTAGTGATTAGACACCTAAGTGTCTAAAGTGGAGGGCCCTAAACAAATTGTCAAAGTCCTAGTCCGAGAAAAGTACCTAACTCCATTAGGCAATTTTGAAAGCATGAATTTAAACACTGACATAGATGTGTCTTCATCTTGAGCAATGTAAGACAGCCCTCATCTTCTCTGAAGACTCTACAAACTGCAGGTGTTCAGCATTCCTGTTTAAAGTATTTAAATATAAAACAGTGATGCCCAATGCCTTGCAGGATCCGCCCACTAATGAAAGGAATAGAACTTGCTTGCTGTGAAATTAACTAGAGGGAAAAAAGGTGGTTTTTAAACGCTACAAAGGGAAATGTAATATATGGAAGTGTGCTCACAACTCAAAAGGGTCCAATTTCTTGTCCTAGTTATACTTAAGTGTGGATTTGTTGGAACAGAACTGTTGCAAAGCTGCACTGGTCTATCTGATACTGGGGTTTGGCTCAGGATATTAGAATACACTGTTAAAAGTGTCTTAGTAATCAGTACACTGGTGCTGGATACCTCTGTGAATCACAGTCATAACAGTGACTCCATAGCAAAGCATTACCTGCCTTTCATCCCCATCATGAGTGTCAAAATATCCTACATAGCTACCTTATGTGATGCAGCATTTTATTTCTGTCTGTCTCATTCACCCTGGTGAGGAAAACGTCAGCGTGTTATTAATGCCGACTATGGATGTGTGTTTGATGAATTTTGTAAATATGGAAGTTGTGGAGAATGTGCTTTTTCAGGAATTGTAGCTGGTGATTTTTAGCTCATAAACCAAGCGCTCTGTCCTGTTCCTAGTTCTGGCTTTGAGGCTTTTGTATTTGGTGGACATATTTTCTACATGCTGCCTGTAATTTTAAGATACTTAAATATGTTTGGAAGACTTTGGATCTTGCATCTTTCTATTTTGAGTACTGTTGTATGAGTTGTATGATGTTATTTTTCTTGGCCTTTTAAAAGTTGGCTTTAAAAAAATGCATCATAGTTCTGAAAGTGGCTATTCCTTGCCATGTGAATTAGGGAACTTGTTGCTCAAAGCACTTGAGCCTGTCTTCTAATTTTTTTTTTTTTAAACTGGATTCCGAAGGCTCATCTGAGCTTTCTATTGCCTATTCAGCCCGGGCTGTAGATCTCCAACAGAATGCAGTATTTAAATTGCGCCCTAGTCATGCAGTAGAATTTAAGTGAACTCCTGAGCTCACAGTACTTACCTGTTATTTTGTTCGTTTACCTATTTATTTTTAATACAAGATCTAGAAGCACTGATTTTGCGGCCAGCAGAGGCAAAGCCCATCTGGTGGTTGCAGAGCTGGGGCAGCCTCCCAAGCCCTCAGTACCTTGCCTGGGCTGTCCGGCTGCATGGTGGGGACTGACTGGAAGCGGTTCCCAGCTGTGCCATGTCACCAGTGCCTTGCAGCTATATGCCAGACCAGGAGGCTGTGGGAGGGTATGTGGAAGAAGAGCATAGCCAGTGTCCAGGCAGCAGTGTGGTGCCATGGACATCATCTTCCTCCAGAGCTGGAGGAAGCAGCCATGAAGGAACTACTCTAGACCTTTTCTCTGAGCTAATTTCTGAAGCAGATAAGGTCTTAACCACTGTTGTACCATGTCAGGGGTTTTTTCCTTGAAGGGCCCTGGAGGAGGGGAGTCGTCGTGGTTGTGGTGACACTGGTGGTGTAGCCAAGTGGCAGGGCAGCAACAAAAGGGAACTGATTTTGGAAGGAGGGGATTCTGATCCTCGAGGTGGATCTGCACCTTGATGTGACCAATGCAGTTGGATTTTGTCAAGTAGCACCTCTTTTGCTGTATTTCTTGCCTGCCTGGTTGTTTGAATAGAGTGTGAAGCTGCAGCATGTTTTGAATAATCCAGTGTTATTTGTGGCACACTGCAGTGTAATTTAATGACCCTTCCTTAGCAAATGGCCAGTATCTGAGGGTAGACTAGAGTGTGAGTTCAAAAGGTATTGCTGCTCATCATTCCCGACTGTTACCTGCCATGACATACATCATCTGGAGTTGCTGTGAAGCTGCCACAGCACATTAATTTTTCCTAAGTACCGTTTGCCTTGGAGTCGTTGCCAGTGAGAAAGGTGAGCATGGGATCACAGGTGGATGACACCAGAGAGGGCTGAGCTGATAAACAAGAGAAAGAGAATAGCCGGCTGTGCTGGTTACCAGCTCGGAGGCTCGTTTGCACTTGCAGAGCTCCCTGGTCGCCTCGGGAATAGCAGCTGCAGTAATTAACACAGCTTTTCCATATCTTCCGAGGGAAGGTGTGCAAGGTGACTGCCAAGGGAACTTGCCTCCTGGGATGGAAAGGGACAGGTTTCCCATTCCCACTGGCTGTGGCCACAGGAGATGTAGAGTTTCCCTCTGTCCTGCAGGAAAATGACGCTGCTGCCATAATAAACCTCAGGAAAGGCTGATGCCTTTCAAGCACAGCTTGGGGCTGGAGCTGGGTGCATTTCCAGACTGCTGAGAGGAACCTGTACACCGGTGTTAGCCATACTCAGAGTTCAACAATCATTGTCCCTGATAGAAAGGTCTTGCTCTCTTTTCCCAGTAAAGTAAGAGACACGGGCATTAGGGCTTGCGTGTCTGGCTTAGGTGTCCTGGTGACACAGAGCCTCCCTATTTCAGAAAGAATAGAGATGGTGATTCCTCATCCCACTACAGCTCAGAGCACCAGGGGCATGTTGTCCTTGGTTAAGGGCTGCCCATCTCCCCCATGGGCAGCCCACCAATATCTCTGGGTGGCAAAAAGAGTCACATTTTTTTGTGGGATGGGGGTGCAGAGCTGAAGGAGTTCCTTCAGCAGGCAGACAGTGAGACAAGGCAGAGAGATGATCCCATGTGGATCAGTTTTGAGACGCTGGTCCCTGTAGAGCAGCAGGGATGGAGGCATGCGAAGGGCACGTTGTTCCCTGCCCTCAGTCAGGGAGCCCATTGGCACAAGGCTGTGCTGTGATCTGTCACCTTCCAGGTTTTCCACAGTGGCTGTGCAACTCTGCTCTTGCTTTTGTACACCCGGCACTGTTAAATGGTTGGAGAGCTGGCCCAGAGCACGCTGCTGGCAGCGCTTGATGTGGCGTGCGCAATAACCAGCAATTTCAGTGGAATCTCAGCTGTCCTTGAGTAGCGAGACATCCATGTTTATCCTTCACCTGGCCTCTGCCAGTTGGGCTGGAGGATAAGTGGTCCCAGAAACCAGAGCAGGTCAATAGATCCATCTTTTTCCAAAATCCTAGTTAACTGGAACCAGTTGGAAACTTGCTGTAATGGAAATTTCGGTTGTGTATAATTTTTTTAACAGAATGCAGTTGATCTTATTCTTTGCTTTAGTCTGCCTCCACTTTTGTTTTTTTTTTGTCCAGTGTTTCTTGTGTATTCCAACTTTTCAGGAGGGAGTTAGGCTCACTTATGTAAAAACACATCTCTTCAATTGCATCTCTGAGTGCTGCAGTCTCCCAGAATCCTGAAACAATGTTGTTTGAAGACTCAATTTTCTGCTCTGAAGGTTCACCTAAGAAGCATGTCCTCAAGACCAGCTCTGTCTGTGTACATCCTCCATCCCGAGATACCTTGTCTTGTGCTGTTCAGTTAGTGGCATTTTCAAGGATGCTAGTCTGCAGCCTCTCCCCCAGCATGGCACGCCTGTGGGCTGGGTTGTTAAGGAGAGCTGTGTTTTTGTGTGTTGTGCCATGTCCCTCCATTTCAGCTGGGTATGTTACTAAGTGAGTATATTTGTGCAGCACCTCATGTCATTCTTTGTTGTTTGCTTGTTTCTTCCAGAACACTATAATTATGCATCTTCAAATGTAAATGCTGGCTTGCCTCTAAATGTGGCACATTCCTCATTGTCAACTCCATGTCATGGCCTGCAGACATCAAATCCCGTCATTTCAGTTGTCCCATCGACAAACCATCCCTCTGGATATGGAGGACACATTGACAGCGGGGCCTCTGAGTACTACCTGCCGCCCAACATGAGACCTAATGGAGCTCCAGCGCTGGAGAGTCCCAGAATTGAGATCACATCTTACATGGGTCTGCATCATAACAACAACCAGTTTTTCCACGATGAGGTGGAGGAGGCCATCCCAAACGCCAAGCGGTCGCCTTCCACTGCCACTTTGAACTTGCCGAACATCGAGGCGTACAGAGATCCATCCTGCCTCAGTCCAGCAAGTAGTTTGTCTTCCAGAAGCTGCAACTCTGAAGCGTCTTCCTATGAGTCTAACTACTCGTATCCATACACTTCACCTCAGACCTCTCCGTGGCAGTCTCCGTGTGTTTCTCCGAAGACCACCGACACAGAGGAGGGCTACCAACGCAGCATGGTGGCATGTACTTTGCTCAGTTCCCCAAGGCACTCTCCATCAACATCTCCCAGAACGAGCATCACAGAGGAGAACTGGCTGGGGGCTCGCAACTCCAGGCCTCCGTCTCCCTGCAACAAGAGGAAGTACAGCCTCAATGGCCGGCAGACCTCCTATTCCCCACACCACTCCCCCACTCCTTCTCCGCAAAACTCGCCGCGGGTGAGTGTCACGGATGACACATGGCTGGGGAACACAAACCAGTACACCAGCTCTGCCATCGTCGCTGCCATCAATGCCCTCACCACCGACAGCACCATCGATATGAACGATGGGATCCCCATCAAGTCGAGGAAGACTGCCATTGATCACACCCCATCCATGACTCTCAAAACTGAACCGGCTGGCGAGGATCATGGGACCATATCGCCTACTGCCGATTTGTCACCAGAAGACTTCTCCAGCTTTCAGCACATCAGGAAAGGAAACTTCTGTGAGCAGTATCTGTCTGTGCCACAGCATCCCTACCAGTGGGCCAAACCAAAGCCTCTGTCTCCGACATCCTACATGAGGTAAGGAACCCCTACTCAGAGGGCAATCCCGATGGTATCTTTATTGCATGCTTTTGTTTCCTCCTTCCCCTTCCTGTCTCTGCTTCCTGCCAAATCTGCCCATCCACTCACTGCACTTAACTGTGTCTTGTGACGCTGCCTCTGTTGTTGGTGTCGTGTGACCACGAGTAAAGCCTCAGTGGGTAAAAGAGGCTCTTCTGGGAGCTGGCTATGCATAGGTTGTAACCAGTTACCCGCTCTCCAGGGGATGAGCCCCTGGCTGGGCAGTCTGGAAATGGGGCATTCAGAAGCTCAGGCAGCAGGACAGTTTGGTGCCATGAAACCTGTGGTTCCACTTAAAGCTTATTATGTCTCAGTATTTTTATGTGGTAGGACAAGGATATGGTCTCATTATGGTGACTGTTGCAGGGCCTTTTACATTTGTGCTTTATGCACAGTGAATAGAAGTTAAGTAAGAACATGGTCCTTTTGTAAATTATTTCAGGTTTACTGAAACTATTTCAGCTCATCTGGAGGCTGTCTATCAATCTTTTTCTATCTCTGCTGGACAGTGATTCTCTATTTTTTTTCGTCTTCCCCACTACTTCTGTTTAAAGAAGAAAACCTAATTTTTCAGCTGATAGTGGTTCAATCTGTTCATCAAATTTATTTATCACAAAAAGGGCTCTTAGTAGGAAGCAGCACAGTGTAGCCGAAATCTGAGTTACATTCATTGCATTCTCTTTCTGTCTCAGTTATAGACTTTATTTTGGAGTCTTCTGGAAGCTGTAATATGTAGAAGCATGTAGTGCAGGAAAATAGTTAAGCTTTCCAAGGGTTAGTAGGCTGTTCCCAGTCCATAGTTTTGATGGTCACTCCTTTTTCTCCTCTTCCCTAAGCACACCTGGTTTCTTGCTCTTGACAGTGAAACTGCCTTTCTCAAAATGAAAGCAGTGAGTGTGTAGCTGAAATGTTTTAATTAGCAATGCATTTCTCAGCCTTGTCAGTGCCACCTTTCTTTAGCCAGCACCTTTCTGCCATGTGCTGTCTCCCGAAACTGAGGTGGAATGGTGCATGGCTCTTTGTGTTACAGCACACTCCCCTTCCTCATCGTTCTCCTTGTCCTCTGTATTGCCAAGCTCCTTTCAAGACTCTGGCTCAATTCAGTGCTGGGAAACACAGCAACCCCTTTGGTCTGGCCACCCAGAGTTAGGCACTCACTGCCTTTCAGAGCTGGGGTGGAGACTTCTAACACCAGGCAAATCCTTCAGAGCCTTCCCATTTACTTAGGAAAAGTCTTTTACATTCACCCACTGCAGTGCCAAGTAGCCCACGTTCATCAGAGAGGCCGGCCCTTGGCTGTTGTGTCAGGGGCAGCTTTTTGCCAACAACTTCAAGGGCAGGAGTAGGACAGTTTGGCCAAACAGGCTTTTATCTTTCCGTTGCAGCAAGCGGCCGTAGGCGCTGTGCCGCGGTCCGTCAGGAGGCACCCGGCGTGCCTGTGCGCTAACACAAACAAGAAAGGTGAAGTGCACAGAACGAAGCCCCACTATGTTGTGTATTTAACATTTTTTTCCACTGTTTTGGTCTTGTATAAAATATGTTTCCTGGTTTGCAATATGTTTCCATGTGATCTCATTAACTCGTGCTCTAGGGCAGTTGGAAGTTACTGTCGAAATGTGATTTTTAAGTTATTTTACCAATCAGATACACTGACAGTGCTTCCTTCCACCAAAAATACCTCTCGTTTTATGTATATGAAAGTGCTGGGCAACTGAACACGGACGTCAACAGGATCACAGCCTACGCAACAGAAACTGTTATTTTAAATCTTTCCAAAAAAATTGGTTAAGAATTTGTCACAACAGAGCTGGATTTTTTTCCTGTTATGTTACACATCTGTTATATTTCAAACGCGAGGGCTGTAGGGGTGGATTCCAGCAAACAGCTCAGGCTACGAAATCTACCCGGTCATAAGGATTTTGAGATAACCAGATTTGATTACCTCCTCTGTCTCTTCCTGAATATGCAGCATAGTTTTCATCAAAAGCCAGCATGCCTTGGAAAATCACTGACGCCTTTCCCTCCCTCTCTTGCATTCCCATCTCTCTGGGACCAGGAGGGAGCAGGCTCAGGCAAACCATTGGCTGAGTGGTATCTCCTTTCCCAAGGTTTTATAGTGGGCATCAGTCTAAAAGGGAAACTGCTTTTCTCTATTGTTTCTAAAATTGATGATGTTTTTAATTTGTCGTAATTAAAGTTCTGTCCGCTTTAGGCTTTTCAAATCCTGGAGCAGGGGAATAGTAAGAGAATATAATAAGAGTATAATAATGCCTGCCTTAACAGAAATAGAGTCTTTATGTGTTTCATGAACTGATGCTCAGCCCAGTCCCAATGCTGTGGGCTCTTTGCTGCAGATCTGGGCTCACGCTTCTCCCTCCAGACTACGAACATGTTACTGTTCCTGCGCGAGATTCGGCATGCGAGTGCAGAGGATCACAGGATGGGGTGGAAGGGTAGAGCCTGACCTTGCACCTGAGGCTTGAGCTACACAGGTTAACCCAGGGCTGGTGGGGATTTGTCTGCAGTCCTTTGGTTGCAGCCCAGGGCCTTGCACCAAATCTTTGGATGTAGAAAATTACTTAGAGACCAAGCACACGTTTCATGGGAAGCATTGGAACATGCTTTCCTGAGGTAACAGTGGGAATCATACCTTTTCTAGACCAAAATGAGTTATCTATATATACCAGTCTGCCTCAAAAAGTCCTGGAGGTAAATCATGATGCAGGAGGTCAAGAGATCGTCTTTGTAAAGCTTTCTTTCAACTTTTGTCTCAAAGATCTTTTTTTAATTTTGGTATTTATGCATTGTGCTGTCTCACTCAAATGGAACAAGTTTCTGTCTGTAGTCTCTATCTTAGAGTTAATACAGCAAATAATTTTCAGAGAAGCAGTCTATTGTGCAGTTATTGTACAAGCAGGTGATACTGTGTCTCTCACTCCCTTGCTGTGTCAGTGGTGTTCCTTCTGTGCCATTTCTCTATCACTCCTAAGTGCTGTGTAATGCAGAATGTCTTGTGGGTAAAAATGTCAAAATGGAAGTACAGGACTGGACTTCTGAGGCACTATTAGTGACTATTTCCAAACTAAAATCCCATTTTTTTGTACTCTGTACCTGCTCATAAGCAGGTCCTAAATCACCCTGTATCCTAATAAAAAGTATAGGCACTCACCAAAGTGCCATGTTTCTGAGTATCCTACACATTTTATATGACTTCCTCTTCATCTGCTGTATTTGACTAAACACACCCTGAAATTTCCTGGAGGCAGTTTCTTACTCTTTGAAAACTAATGCATTGTAGTTATATCAAGTGTTATCAATTTAATCCAAGGAGTATGTTGCCTTTAACACTTGAATTTGCACAAAATGTAGTGTTTTTCAGGAGGAGGAGAAATGGTTGGGTTTGTTGGTTGGGCATATGGCATATATGAGGTCTACCACACCAAAAGGAGTTTCCACGAATAGACAGGAGCTTTTAAAAGCTCCCTTTGGTGTTTTCTTCCACAGTGTATTTTTTTTAACTGTCAAAAGCCACATTTTCTTTAGCTGCAGACTCTTTTTCAGCCTCAAAAATATGCATATACATTTTTGACCTCACAGACACGTGGTCATGTAGTTTTACATATGGAGACTGAAGTTTGTACCTGGAGAATGTATGGTTGGATACCTGCCTGCAAGTTGCAAAAGCACATTTGACTTTTGTCTGCATTAATGAGCTTTTTGGAGGTGTTTTTGGTGGATTTTTTGGATTCTGCTTTTGGGACTCTGACAGTATTAAATTCAAGCATGCAAAAACTGAGGCCTCAAATCTTATGATTTCCTTACAAACCATGATTTTGAAATGTTGCAGACATTTTTCTTCTTTCTTCTGATCTGTGGACCTTTCAGATGCTTTTGGTTTGTTGTTTTTTGGGTTTTTTTTTTTAAAGGTGTTTTGTTCCAGATCATGAGATAGAGGGCAACCCTACTTGGGAAAAGTTGAGTGAGCAACTGGGGTTTTCTGAGGGTGGAAAAAGGCACCAGCAATCTTAAGATGAGATGAGATAGTCAGGGGTGCAGCAGCACCGGATTTGCTGACCTGTGTGTCCATGGCGAACTTGCATGTTTATGGCAGGCGAGAGGAAGTTCCTCAGACAAAGCAAAGGCAGGGCTGTCTGGGCAAGATTCAGTGCAATGGGGACTTGTGCTTGTGTGGCAGTGACCATCTCCTGGGACTCATTAGTGTTGATTGAGGGGCTGGCACTAGGAAGTGGACAGGGAAGAGCCCGAAATGCCGCTAACTTTTTTCTCCTTTCTGCTATATTCCTGCTGGATAGGGATATTTGGATGCTTTCACCATGTTTGGTTTGCCATCACATTGCAGTGATTTTTGATTACATTTGGTTGCTGTACCATAAGGCTGAAGACTACTTGGAAGGCTGTCTCAGTAAACTGATACATTTTTGTTTGTTTATTTTATTTAATCCTCCCTATGATTTCACCCCACTGTTTTTCAGTTCATTCAAACAACCCTATGAGCATCTTATTAACAGCCTTCCTTCACCAGCTCATTTTAACACCCCAGCGTTCTAAATTCAGAACAAGCAGAAATGCGATGCCAGCCACTTGTTATCTCCATTCCTGCAGCAATAGTTTCTTGTCCTTTCTCTAAGCCATCAAATGTAAAACTTCCCATGCAAACCAATCTCTGAGTGTGAATTTTTAGGACAGTAGTGTGAAGTATTATGTGGGAGAATGACGATGACTCACGTTTTCAGACTTCAGCATGAGGAATTCCAGTGCGCCTCACGCACTTCACGGAGGAGCTACTTGCTCCACGTGCCAGCCAAGTCTGGGGTGGGACACAGCATCTATTTTAACAGCTCGCAGCCAGATTGCTCAATTGTTAGACAGGAAATTCAAAAAAAGAGAGAGTAAAATCTGCCCACATTAAGTCATAGGTGAAATATAAAGCAGGGGTATTTTTCTGACCACAATCAAGTTGGTGGACACGTAGCCATCGCCATTGTTTTCTTACTCTTTCAAAATCACACACACAGATCTTTCACAGGCATTCACTTCGATATGAGACAGGTAATAAATAATAAATCGTAACCATATTTGCATTTGGTGTAGAGCAGGTTCAAGCTAGCAGCCTGGTAGTTTCAGCAGCCCTGTGGTTTCTCTAGTTTGTGGTTTTATTTCTATAGGAAAACTCCTTGTCATAAAAAAATAAGTTTAGCACAGGGCACCCAGTCTCAACTGTACTTCTTCTAGGTCACTCACTTCAAGTGCTGAAAGACACTGAGCATCTTCTCCTTCTAAGCAGTGGTTTATGCCACTCAGGCAGCTGTCTGGGGTAGATGACTCCATGCTGTGGTACTTGGCCAAGAGCAGCGTTAGTCCCAGGGTGAGACTGGCAGTTGTTTTCATACCTTCTGCAGTTTGGGACAAAAAGTGTTTGTGAATCTCTTTTTCAAGGGGCCTTGGGCACCTAGTATCTTAGAAAGTGTAATGGTAATTTAATTCCCAAATGGATAGCAGTCGTGTGAAAATGGAGTTTAAACACCTTTACAAAGTTTAGCAGAAGTTTCTGGCTTTGTTTCCTCCATGTCTGTATTCCAGTGGGCTGCTTAGTATCTTTCTTTTTCTCTTTTTTTTTTTTTTCTGTTTTTTTGTAACTTGATAAATCTTTTTGCTAAAGGCAGAAGTCAGCCAGACTGGATAATCTGTTTTTGATTTAATCATATTGTGTATCTGGTATATGCAAAATAAATCACTATTCATCTGGTTTTTAATCTGATTTATGTAGGATGGAGTTATATTGAGCCAGTTTTCTACAGCCTAGCACAAGGTTTTGGGAATCTGCCTTGAAGCAACCATACCTCATTACAGCATTTAGGAGAACTACAGTGAGATTTATTAGGGCACAGAAAGGAACAGGGGACAGTTTTTCAGCTGGTGGAAAATGCGATCTGAAGGGAAAACACTGATGTGTATTCGATAGGAAGACTGCATGAAGACATTTTATTCCTCTTCTCGACTGCTTTGGTGGGGCTCTTCTCCCCTTCATGTGAAACTGGCTTGGTGAGGTAGTTTGGGCCTTCTCAAATTGATATTTGCAGCAACCAGATTTGGTTTTACCACTATACCATTTGCTTGGTGGCTTTTTCCTTTAACCACGTTTAGCCACAGGAAATTAAGTGCATGATGAAGATAACCTAACATAGGAAATAGCTCTGACAGCCCCAGTCCATGACACTGCTAAATGCATCACTTTGCTTCCTTTATCAGGAAAACTCCCATTAATTATCAATTTATAATTGGGCAGGTGGTGCTTTGGAATTTTAAATGTAGATTTCAGGGTTACAGCAAACTGTATTTTTATTTGCAGGCTTGATTTCAGAACATGAATTTTACAACTTAATTATACTAACATTTTCAGGTGCTGATTTGAAAGGGGGTGTTTGTGTGGTTTTTCTTTGGTTCTTTTTTTTTAGAGATGTCATTAATTACAAAACTATCACTTCAATGTATCTTAAAAAAAAAAACCCCAGCCCTCTTCACTTGAGGGCTCCATGCTGTCAGTCAGAATTGTCCTTTTTAATTAAGTGTTAAAAATTTCTAACCTGATAAATGCTGTGTCCTCAAAAAAAAAAAAAATCCATCAAGTGAGAATTTACTTAAAACCAGAAACATCTGTTTAAAAATGTGAGCTGATCATCACCAGAAGAGGCACAGCTGTTTTGCTCTACTCTTTGTCATTTATCATTAGTCAAAAATGCTTCATCCAGAATTTTTTTTTTCAGACTAAAATATGTGTATCTAAAGTGCTAGGCAAAGAGCAGTGGCTACATACAATGGCCATTTGTGTGTAATTTTCTGTTGTCTCTTCATTCCTTGTATGAGTGTGGAGTAGTAGAAGAGCTTCCCCTCACCTGCAGGGTGGGCTCTGGACATTTTGTGGGAAAGGCTTGCACAGGAGCTCAGAAGGTGCAACGTCCTGCCTGTAGCCAAGGCAGAGGCTTCCATGTGCGGAGGGGCAGAAGGCAAATTCAGGGTTTGTCCCTGGCAGGATTTTGCCACTGGAGAAAGTACCTCCCTGGCTTCTCCTGACTCCAGTTGTTCATGGAAGCTCAGAACCTGCACAGAGTTCCGAGACTGCTTTTAGATGAGCTCCCACTTAGGGTGAGCTGGGATGGATACTTCTCTTCCTCTCTATTATGGGGCTCCATGTCCTATGGGCTGGAGAACAGAATAGCTGGAAGTTTGGAGACTGCAACTTGCCAGTGAGCTGTCCTGGCATAGGAGGTGCCCAGGGAGCAAAGGTGATCCTAGTCCTCACCCAGGATGGGACCTAGTGGCTCCAGCTGACCCCTGTAATATGTACGGTGTGTGTCCATAGCCATGCTCAGACTTGTAAACAGTGAAGAAAGATAATGTAGGAAAACTTAGCACCACCTGAAGTCCCAGCAGTGCATATGCACACAGGCAGTAGCAGATGTGAGTTCAATATGCTCATGGTACAGGGCTGGGTAATCACTCACAAAAACCCAAAAGGAAAAGCAAAAAACCTGCCTATGCTAGTGGTAGAAGTACTGTTCTGCATTGGAGCCAGCAGGGCTGCCTTTGGGAATGTGAAAGCTGTAATGCCTGACAAGCCACAAGTGCACCAAGTGTGGATCACTGGGATGACATGGAGTATCCAGCCTCCAGCTGAACACTTGTAGTATACACATCCAATGTGGAAGCTCTTGCACATCCATTCCCTGTCAGGCAGCTTATTTCAGCTGTGATCCCTGCTGCTCAGACTGTCCTCGCTCCCAGGCGGTGGCAGTGACGCCAGGATCCAGTAAATCCCAGTGCCCAGCCTCCTCATGAGTCCTCTCACAGCCCCAGGGAGCCCATGGCACCTACAGAGGCTTGAGGGACATGATTTTCTGCTTGCTGGTCATCTTCTCCAGGTTGATGGGAGAAGTACTAAAGTTTTACGTAAAAGGGCAGCGTAGTGTGTTGCAGTTGTGCTGTTTAACTACTTGTAAACACTTTTGAAGGACACTCAGTGAAGACAATTTACCAAAGAAAAGAATATAGAGTGGACATGAAATTAGTGTTTTAATTGTGAAGCTTATTGCTTCAATTTTAAGATTAATAAGTCTGTCTCAGGACTGCTGTTTCTACAGTCCTTGTTTCTTGTCTTTCAAAGCATCAACTCGGCATTTCTTAGAGGTCTCCCAGCTATTTTCAAGTGTGCTTTTACACTGGAAGAGGGTTTCTAAGAATACCACTTCCCCACCATTGCATGCTGTTGGGCTGTTTGATGGTATTGAGTCCTTAGTATTTTAGTTAATGGTAGAGTCGGTACTGAGCCAGTAGAGTGAGCTGTATTTTCTGCAGGCTTGCTCATCACCATCATAAGCAAGGATTCATAAGCAAGTTCTGACTTCAGAGTTTGCTCCTCTGTAGTGCATTAACCCAAAAGAGATCAGCTTTGCTTCACCAGGCTCTTAGACTTGCTTTGTGTTGGGAATGAAGCAGGAAAATTGCTTTTTTTCTTCTTTCCACCCCCTGTAAACAGAGCAGATTTGTTGAAACCCATTAGATTCATTCATTCACTCAAACTAGTTTGGCATTCACTTTCACTGCAGAAATCTTCCTAAAACTCCCTGTCTTTCTGCCTTTTTTCTTTTGCTTCGAGAGTTAATATATTAAGATATTTGTAATCTGTGTATTAAAAATTATCAATTTTGGATACAAATCAGATAGCATCTGGGCCAACAGATATGCTCGACCCATAAATCTTCCTAAAACAGCCATTAGGTTTTAAACAACTTAGGTCATGGCATTGTCCTTATCGATGAAATTTTAACTGTAAGATGGTGAAGGATGAACTGCGAGACACAGTGTCTAAAGTAATAGTGATGGCTGCTTGTGGTTTATGATAATGTACTTGATGTTAATTTTCAATCCATTTTCCTTTCCATTGCAGCCCATCCCTGCCTGCTCTTGATTGGCAGCTGCCATCTCACTCAGGACCTTATGAACTACGTATCGAAGTGCAGCCGAAATCCCACCACCGAGCTCATTATGAGACAGAAGGCAGTCGAGGGGCTGTGAAGGCATCAGCAGGGGGCCACCCCATTGTGCAGGTACCAAACCATGTAATGAGCAGCGCAGGTTGTTTGTCTCAGTGCTCTGTGGCGAGCGCCGTTTCCTCTCTAAAACCAAAAAATAATGGGAGATTTTTCCTGTCCTCAGAGATTCCTGCACGTGAGCACATTTTAGAGCATATTTTAATCTGGGTGGACCAATTGGTGAAAACAATGCAAGAGCAATATGAATACAGGGCGAGTACCAATACCATGGACCTATTTGTGCAGTCAGACACCAGACATGCAGTTTATACTGAAATCAGCTGGGGATGTGCCTCAGTACATTTAGTCCTTAACTTGCAGTTGGATCTTATCAGAACTGTGAATGCATGTTGGAGTGCAGAGCTGTAGCAGTGATGTAGAAGTATGTCACTGGTTTGGATGTTGCAGCGAGTTCTGAGCAAACTCTTTTAGAGTTTCTTCTGTTCAGTTCCTAAAACCCTTCCAGCTGCTCTGGAAAGCATCTGGGGTGTGAATCTAGTTTCATGAATTCTAACAAGCTCTTTAGTTATTCTGTATAAAACATTTAATTTAATAATACTCTAAACTGACCCTTAATTCATTTATGAGTAGTCTCATTCATTTTTAAAGGGCTTTGCTCAGGAGTAGGAAGAACAAGATTTGGTTGTTTAAAACAAAACAAGAAAAAGTAGTGGGAGAGAGGGAGAGACAGTGCCTGTCCCTCCTCAGCTGCTGCTTTCTCACCCAGCAGTTAAACTCCCAGTGCCACTTATCACAGTTGTGACTCTCTGTGCAGCAGAGCCCAGGTTTTATTGCTGTCCAGATGCCACAGGACACATGGATGCCAGGGCACTGCTGCCATGCTCCACTGCTTGGGCTTGTGCCAGAAGCCATGCTGCGGGAGCAGTGGCTTGTTGAAAGCCCAGATGGCTCAAGATGATGTACGGACCACACGTGCAGGGTTGTGCATGTTTGTTTATTTGCTGTAAACCCCTGTTAGCAAACACATCGTTGGAAGGAACGGTGGGAGGCTGGGATGACACAGGGCAGAGAATGCTGCTGTGTAAATGTGTTCTGCTGCTGCAGCTGGAAGAGGAAAGTGAGGGGAGTTGTCGGCACCAAACACACTTTATCTCTGCCAGAACTCGTCAGTGACATGGGATTATGAAAGTTGTCTGCTGGAAGTTGAAAGGTTTTAGCAGAACATTTGTGAATGATATTAAAGAGGGGCTTGTGGCAGACATGCTTGTTGACAATTAATGCCTGCTCTGTTTGTGGCTTGATGCAAGGAAATGCAAATGGGGAGGCATCAATTTGCAATGGCTAGCTTGGCACTTAAAGTTTCTTACGAGCCTTTGGGATAGACTGAATGTGATGCCAACATTTAATTGGACTAAATGTGTCCAGACATTTCCCCTCTCATCCCCTGTCCCGGTCTGTCAGGATTGAGCATGCTGCTTCCAAGCACAAACAAGTGTCAGAAGAGAGGAGAGGAAATTGCAGAAGGGCATGAAGGGAGAGGGGAGGAAGCAGACAGTCCCAGCCCTGTCAATTGGCTCTACCGGCTTACAAAGAATTAATGTATTTTTCAGTCCTTTTATTACAACCTGAACATCCTTTTCTCCAAAAAGAACAGAAACATAAAGAGGTGCAGAAAAGCTTCTCTGTGCTGACATTGCCATCATGGCTAGTTATCTGTTTGTGAAGAAATGCATAAAAGTTCTGACTAAGACCAGAGGTGAATAGATGGATGGGTTAAAAGTACTTCCAAAAAGAAAGAAAGTATTTCTAAGTAATTTTTGTAAGAGGAATAGTAAGTACTTACAAATAAAGGAGTACCTGAAAAACAAAAGCATGTATAAATAAACAGATGAGGAGGAAATGTAGGGAGTAATTTCTGATAAACTGGTGACAGACAAAACCTGAAAAATGCATCTCTGAATCAACATATTTCCAGATGTTGCAGCTGTTTGGGTCAGATTCATCCCACTGGGTTTTACAGAAAGGAGCCCAAGTTTTGAAGTTCAAACCCAGATGTAAGCTCAAACAGAATCTGACTGTCCTCAGGTGAGAGATTTTGGATCAGGCTTTTCGCTCTTTAATATTTCTGGTGTTTTCTATTCTGTTGACTCAGGGTAAATTCTCATAAAATTGCCTGACCTCTTGTACTACCCTTTTGTGTTATATTTTTTTCCATGTTGACAGTCAGGCCTTTCTTATGTCAGTACTTTAGAGAAACTTGCTTTAATTCTGCTGTTTTAAAAGCTATCCCCCTTAATCTTCAATGAGAATAGAATATGGATGAGGTCTCTCTTCTCTCTCTCTTTTTCTGTTTCTCTCTGTTTCAAACCCCCTCTCGTTTGCATCTCACTTCCCAAACTAGGAGATGTTCTCACATTAATATCTCCAAAAATCTGTTGGGCATGCTAAGGCAGAGAAGAAGTAAATCCAGAAAGCATCCGCTGTTCATGGCATGGTTCCCAAGCAAAATTGCCAGGAGGTTGCTTTCTCTACAGCCAGGGCAGGTTTATCTATTTTTTCCAGGCAACATTAGCTTCCTTGCTGCTGATCCATCTCGTCTTTTAGGAGGTGGAATGTCTGAGGATCAAAGGTTTCTGAGGCAAGCATGCTGGATGAGGAGAGCGGTGGCGTAGGATGCCAGGAGTCTTTCATGGGTATGACATGAAGCCCAAGGTTGGAGACCAGTTTTTTTCTTGGCTCCTCCAGACTGGTGACTTTCCTGTGGAGCTGGAGAAGGCCACATGTAAAGCTGTGGACCTGGCACTGTGTGTAATGCCACCACTGTATGAGATTGCTTTTCTCTCCCAAACCTGTGCATGGGAAGGGGCAGGCAGAGCTGAGCATGGCAGGCTGCCTGAGGAGTTCATACTGACCCATGCAGAGGGCAAGCCTGGTGGGTGCTGGAGGCTGCCTGTGGCAGCAGTCGTGACCACTCTTTGCTCCTTATCATCTCTTCATCATGTATGGGTCTTGCTCACTTGAAGCTCCTGTGGGCCATCTCCCAGGCATATTTCATGCCAGCAGGATTTCCCGTGGATTTCCTTCTGTGGAATGGCAGCACCTTCCCTGCTGCACTTAGGAACAATATGGTTTGGAGTGCTTCAAGTTGCCTGTGAAGGCTCATGAGCCTGGTAACACAATATGCATCTCTCTCACATTTCGCTTTTGCCTGTTTGGGTGTTTGGGTGCCATGGCAGCTCCAAGCTATCTCTGTTCCCGATTGCTAAACGTTTGGAGAGTGGGATGAGCCGGCGCACCTAGCAAGCTAAAAATGCCACAGAGGATTGGCAAGTGAGTGATGCTGGGGAATGGTGCTGGTGAGCTCACAGCTGGCACTGGCTTTCACCCCTTGGCTTGGGGAAGTATTTTGCGAGTTGCTGTTGCCTTTGGTGATTTCAGACTGGAGTACTCCCACCTCTGAGTCAGAACAGGGACGGTGCCCTGGCTGGCATCAGGCATTGTGAAGCTGCCTGTTGTGTCAGGTGAGGGTTAAACCTGGGACCACTCTGAGGAGCGAAATCCTCTCTGTTAGCATCCTGCTGGCACCTACTCCTTCTTAAGAGTTCATGGCTGGGGTGAGGATTTTTTTGAACAAAGCAAGATGAAGTCAATGGGGTATTTAGGACAGTGTTACACAGCTACAGACACATTTTAACTGAGGTGAATTTAATTCAAGGGGGTTACATCCAGAACATCTTAAAAATGTCCTCCGTTTGGACCTGTCTCCCATTCTTCATTTTGAGAGTAGTGGTGAGGAGTTGCACAAGATGGGGTTTGCATTCCAGCCAGTGCTGGCTCTGTTTCAGCTGCAGGTAAGTAATCCAGTAGATAAAAGTTTGGGCTCCCCAGGGAGGGATGGCACCAGATTATAAATACATGGTCTGTAGATATTCTAATTAATAACTCATCTTTGAAATAAGTCAAGCACTTTGACTGCCTGAGATGGAATTTTTACAAGCAGGGTGTGGTGTATCTGTGAGATAAAATCCAAATACTCAAGAATGTTTAATTAAAGGGCATGATGTACTCCCATAGAAGATTGTACTCAATGGTGAAAGTAAGTATTCAAATGCATGGAGTAGCACTAAGCAAGTACTTTCAAAAGCCATGATTATTATTAAGTTTTTTGACATGAAATATGCCAGGAATTCTCTTCAAGATCACTCCTAACATGAAGTAGATAAATTGGATAGAAAAAGGGAAGAAAATGAGTTGTAAGGGTTTTCCTTTTTTATCTAAGTAACCAGTACTATCCAGATTTTGTTTTCTTCTTGAAAAATTAAGTTAATACGGAATTTCATTAATATGGAATGCAGTGAATGCTGCCTTGCCTTTCACTGTACCTCTTTGCAGTGAGGTGGTATAGGTAATGTATGGCTCCTGTGCTCCCATATGAAATTTGATCTGAGCCCATGAACAGCTGAATAGTCTGAACTCCCTCATTTTACAGGCAAAACACAATGATTTGTCTGCTGATTTACATAGTCAAAATGTTGTTTATGCCAGGAGATTTGCCCACAAGAGTTGTCTGTGTCCTTTCTTGACAATATCTCAAGTAGGCATTTTGGGTCTGATTTTCAAAGGCCTTGAGGCATATGTCAGGATTTTTAAATCCCCTTATGCCTAACAAGTGTCAGACTTTCCTCTGTGGCAATCACTGCCTTGGTGTTTTTTGTACATCTCCACATCACCATAATTAGGCACCAACATGCCCCTGAGTTATTTGTGTGCCTCGGTAACACATGGAGTGTGTTATTGTTTGCTTCCCATGGATCAGTTGGTTTTGTTGCCTTCGGATAACAAGCACAAAGTCCCAGTGCAGGTGCTGGCCACCACAGGTATCTGCCAGAGCCCTTTCATCTTCAGACCCATAAGCAATGAATACCTTTTGCAAATCCCTTGGGGAATAGAAAGCCTTGCTGACAAAGCCCTGTAACTTCAGGGGGAATCACACACTGATCAGCACCTCTCTTCACACACAGCCAACAACATGAGGTCAGACAGTCCTTTGATAACCAGAAAGCTAGATGGGAAGAGGAGAGAACAGAAGAGCTAAAGGAAAAGACTGGAAAGAGGCGTTTGCCACTGACGACAGGAAGAAGATGAAGGTATAAGGAATTAAGAGGAAGGCTGAAGGCTCTTCCAGACAGAGCAGGCCAAGTCCTTTGTAGTAGTGTTCTGGTGCTGCACAGCGAGAGTGAACTCATGGCAAGTCCCATTGTATGGGACCTGCAGGGTGTTCATAAGTGCTTTTCTTGGTAGGAGTTTGTTTTAAACTGCTACAAGTTTGTTTTAAACAACAGAGCTGCCACCATTGCTGAGTGAGTCAAGGGGACTAGAAAGAAAAAACAGTCCCTGGTGGGTCCAGCTCATGGCCATCTGACACCTGACCAAGAGGAGAGGATGTGGAAAAAACAGCATTAGCTGCTTTCCCCTTCCCTTTCTGGGTCTGTAAGAGCAGCGCAGAGGGCATATTCTTGTTAGTAAGCAGTGATTCAACTCATCATGCCACAGTGGACTTCCTCTCTGCGCTGCTCTTAGCTTCTTTTTAGAAGGCAGCATCACCCTTTTGTTCAGATGGAAATATAATCCTTCTTTATGGTGGGCATATAAAGACATTGTCAAGCACCTGTTAGCCAGGTTGCAATTAATAGCACAAAGCCATGCAATCACACAACTAACCAGACAGGGAGCCTACACTTTATAGCCTTGTTTTAGACAGCCGATACTTCTTAAAAATAAATCTGAGCTGAATGGCTTTCTCACTTCTTGCATCTGTATAGTTATAAAGCTAAACCTCAAACTAGCAGACAGATAATCAGAACTGAAAAGTAGAATGATTTGGCAGATGTTTTAAGACTGCTATTGCTTCTATAAATCCAGCAAATGGAAGAACGCCCATTGAAAGCTTTTCATCACTCTTTTTTTTTTTGTTAGGAGAGCATATTTTGGAAAGGAGGGAATTTCTCATTTTTGGGTTTTGCATGAAGTTGGTCCCACAGAGTAGCTCCACAAGCACAGCTGTATCATTAGCTTGTGGCCTCCCTGAGGAGGGGTAAGTCCAGAAGGGAGCCATCATGGAAAGTGTGCTGCTGTCAGCCAGGGAAGATTTCATGACCCTGAAAATGCAAATTCAGTTCTGATTTATGATCCATCCTGGGGACAGGCCTCTGCTATTTGGTGCAACAGCTCTTTCCAAATGAAAAACGAAGTTTCCATCAGCCAGTGCTTGAGGGATGCACTCTGCTCGCTGTTAAAAATGATACCTCGCCCACGCTCTGCATGATGGACGCAGCAGTACATATCCCGGCTGTTAGGATGCTGAGATATTCAATCTGGCTTTCCAGCCCAAAGGCTTTACCCCTAGGTTTGCCTTCAGTTTGGACTCAGTGGCTCCAGGCAAAGCAGAAATTGGTTCTGGTCTTGAGGGACAAGAGGATGGTAAGCATTCCCCGTCCTCTGCTGATGCTGTCTCCATTCCCTCAGGAAAGGGGATGATGATATCGGCTCCTGATTTTCCTTTTCATTGGCCTCTTCTGGTTTCCTTTCTGACTCCTTCTTTGCCACAAGGAGGTCAGTGGCATTGCTGTCACTGTGTGGGGTATCTTCTAGCTGTCCTCTGGTGGCAGTTGAAAAGGCAAAGACCTTCTTGATTAGGGAGGAAGCAGAGCAGTCATCTTTATCTCCAGCACTACTCACAGAGTCATCCTTTCTGCTTCCCTTCTCAGGCTGGTTTTGGTGACCAGCAGCACATGCACCCTGAGTGTCTACAACCAGTGTGATAGAAGGCTTTGTAAGGTCAAGAAAGGCAGAACATGAATGTAGTAGTCCTCTCTGATTCCTCATTTACTTTTCCTCAGGCTTTGTGCTGCATCCTTTTAACTTGGTGAAATGCTTTCATTGTGGGCAGAGGACTTTTTCTGCATGCTTTCTAAAAGGGTGATTCATCATAATTTTGTAAGCATACCTGTAAAATGTGTACTACTACTTTTCAGGGAGGAATCAGGACTCATCCTTGATTGTTAGCTTGATAGGTTTTCTTGTCCTTTCCATCCTTTTTGTCCCGTGCTTAATACTGCATCACTCCTACTAAAAGTTGTAGATGCCTCCTCTCTTGCTCTGTCGCAGAATCAGAGGGCAGAGACGAAGTTGCAGATGCTTCTGGTTAGCCAGAAGAGGCTACCAGTAGTGCTAGAAATGGCTACCCACTTTTCTGAGAAAAAATACAACATGGATAGATCTTTTGCTTGTCTGAAATTACCAGACCTCAATTAAAAAATCCAAGAAAACCCCAAAGCAGTAACACAAGAGTTACACTCAAAGCAGTATTAGGGCACTCCTGAAGTCAGACATCTTAGCCTGTTTAATTCAAGGACATGCTTAGCGGGTTGCTGACTCTTAGTTATTTTAGCCATTTTTGAGAAAATAAGACTGGATGGGTGAGGTGTTGAAAACTGGATTTAAAATAGTTTTTCAGGGATGTTCAGGTGGTACGTGAGGCTGTGGTCTGGTCATGAACGACAGTTGTCAGTTGACTTAGTTTTGGTTGCAGTTGAGAAGACCTACGCCAATCAGCAAATCTGCTCCAGACTTGCCAGATTATTGTATGTTAACATGCACGCGAAATCTGAAATGAAACACAGTTAAAATTAAAATGCAGCTTTACCAGAAGCCAGATGCTTCATTATGAGCTGAGCTAACCTACCTGCCAAATACTGCTAACCTCCGTGAGACAGGTGATTAATTTTTTACAAGTCTGCTTTGGGAACTAGACATCTGTCCTCTATTCCTAAAAGTAATATCTCAGGGCAAATGATTTTTTTTTCTTGCTACTCCAAATTACATAAAACATGTATCATGAAAATCATATTGCCTGCATTCTGTATGGAGATATACGGGGGGCCAGTTCAGGTCCCTTTCACACCAACCTAGCTCCATTGGAATTTCTGATTTTATACTTTGTAATTTTTATATGTAAGAAGAGTAAAAAATTACATCTGTAGCACACCTTGTGATCTGGAATATCAGTATATATGGTTATAATATAGATTTTCCATTTTAATTAGTCATTATTACAACTAACAGGCTGAATCAGTGGAAAATATGGTTTCAAATTACTCAGTTGCTCTCTCAAAGTACATTGCATCTTCCATTATGAGCGGGGGTTTATCATCTCTTTCCTTGTGAAGAATAGCTCGAGATCTTCTTTGATACATGCCATGAAAGGGAGATCATCTGCTGTATGCACACATAGAAGTAAAACTTGTTGCATGCTGTCAGTGCAGTGAAATCAAATAAACTTTCTCCTCCCTCCACACATTTAAGAAATAATTGAGCAGGAGTTGCATATTTTCACTGAAACAGTTGAAACATGTTAGTGATCAATTTACTTACACCTGGTAAAAATAATATAGGTTGCAGACAGATTTGTAATGCAGTTTTTAAACACCTGTTTTTAATGTTTCAATATCCAATAAAGCAGAGGAACTCCTGCTTTTGGTTTGCATGCAGACGTTATGCACACTGGGATTTAAAAGTCTGCTGCCTAGGTTTCAAATGCAGTAAACAGCACTTGGAGGTGCAGTGTGGGTACATTTTGGGGAGTTTCAGATGCTGGAGTCTCCCTCAATGAGTTTTGGTCTTTGCGACAGTGATAACATGGTCTTAACAGCCAAATGTGAATTCTGGCAAAAACCCATAGTCCTCATGAGAAAGAGAACTGCTTCCTTGCCACTTGCAATCCTACTCATGTAGAAATACTGCTGGTCCAGTTCTGTGTAATGAGAGGGGGAAGAAATGTAAAAGAGAAGGAGCAAAGTGATCTGTTACAGTGAAACCAAGCACTTAAATACATCCTTAAACTTTCATTAAGTGGGATTAAATGTTGAATATGTGCTTAAGTTTTCTACCAAGCAAGAATACATTGATAACTGGCAATTAATTGTGCAATGTATTGTCACTCAGGTTACTTGGCTGCAAAATCTGGTGTAAGACATTTTTGCTGCCTTGCCACGGGTGTTAAAAGAGATTGGGTGTCAGGCGTGAGTGTGTGGAGCTGCCAGCTGCCCAAAAATAGCATGATAAAAGGGAGCAAGTTGCATTAGCTGCATTCTGTTCTTGCAGGCCTCTTTCCTGCTTTTCAGGAGACTTACTAAGTTTCCCCTCTTAAAAATCTGATGCTTTTTGAGCATCCGTTGCAGGTTTGCTGTACATTGCTACTTCCTTCTGATGGTTTTTAGGTGAATGCTACTAACTGGATCCTTGTTTTCCTCTGTCTTCAGTCTCTTTGGTTTTGGGATCCCGTAGGATGACTGCATATTGTTTTTGTTCTGTCACCATTGTGCCTGTCCACATCTAATGGTCATGAAGTCTCTGAAGCTTTTACTGATGTCTTGGTAACAAGTCAGGCATGATGATACTGGAGCCAAGCTTTCCATCACTGTCCAAAATCTTCCCATTAGTTTTCTCTGTACCTTTCTTCATGTCATCCAAGTCTAAATTAGACTGTTCAGTGAAGTCTATTATATTTAGCTGCTTAATGTCCCTGTGCAGTATCAGAAAACAGCAGTATCAGCATGTCATGCCTGTTCCGTGCAGGACATGGATGCCCATACTTGCTGTGCTTAATAAGCCACATGTTCCTGTCCCCTCGGCTCTCTGCCCATGGAAGGACAGTAGCTCGCCTTTGGGAAGCCCACAGCACATCGTGGCTGCACAAACAGATAGATAGCTAGAAGGCAGCGAGGTGGGAGAGAGATCATATTTTGTTTCTGGAGAGCTGTTCAGAGATGCACTGTGCGTGAAGCCCAGGTGCAGCTCACGCATAGAGGGTTAGTCCCAAGCTTTCATCCCCCTCTTAGTGTTTTCACCTGAGGCAGCTGCTTGGTTTACCGCTGCAAGCAGAGACACCTGAGCCTGAGATGGTTGCAACATGTCAGGATTAAGAAGCTTGAGCAGGGCTTGGATGATGCTGCTTGTGCTCACCAACGGCCAGGACTAGCAGTACCTTGGCTCTCCTGCTTGTGCACGCTGGGATGTAATGCTTTGCTCCTGAGCACGGGCAGAGAAGGGATGCGAGTGCCACTTTTGGATGAGACCGACCATTGCCAAGGCGAGCACCGATGCACAGGGCAGCAGGGCACTGGATGCAGCCATGGAGCAATGGGATGGGTGTGGGGCAAGAGGTGGATGCTGCACGGGTGCTCTCAGCAGCCTTCCAGGGACAGTGGGCAGCACCGGGGCTGGTGAGGGGCTGAGCTCCTGCTGCCACCCCCTTCCCTCATATCCCGGCCTGACACGTTGTTGTTATGATTGCTATGGAAATAATTTCAGTATGTTTTGCAGCTCTGAGATGCTGTGCCTTGCATTGTTTGGCTGGAAAGCTGCTTGACTGGTTCTGGAGGGTGGCTGTACATGCACAAATACTAGCTGATTTTTTTTTTGTGGTGGAAAGTAGGAGAATCACAGCATGGTTTTAATTAGAACTGCTCATTTAGTCTTTCATTGCAGTGTGTTCTGTAGTTGAAAGATAATTTAATTTTCTTTGTTTTGGAAGATTTTCATGCTTGTCTGTGTGAAATGTCTTTATTTACTGTGCCTCATTGTGCTTTGTCCATAGCTTTGATTATGAGGAGAGTAAAAAACAAAACCTCCCCAGGCTGTATTATTTTCTACCTGCTGTGGCTTTTAATACAGTCTCACTGGTATATATGTACCGAGTGTCTACATTTCTAGGACAAAATCACCAGAGAAGATTGGCAAAGCATGCAGGGTTAGATTTAGCTGTAAAACTCTTACTGACTTGAACAGGAATAGCATGTCTGAAAGTTGTGAAGCGCTGAAGGAGTGTAACTGGTATGGGTCAGTTTGGTTTTTCATCTTGGAGAAGTCTACAGAAGATATCACTTGTTGAAAAAAAGGCAAAACCCCCAAAAAATCCTGCCTCCTCTTGCAGAACTCTGTATTAAGATCTTGTAACACCTCTTCTTCAGTGAAGATTATTTAGTCTGGTTGTAACACAATGCAGCATGGATTAGCCTTGTTTATATGTACAAGAATATTTATATAGTGCCTGTCATATCAGAATAAAAAAAAGCTATATAAAATATGTAAATCTCTCTCATAGGTGCAATAACTCATAAAGTTGTGCAGAATATACAGCTGCAAAAATAAAGAATTCTAGCTGGCATTTTTTAATCAATCCTTAATAATCCTGAAATAGTTTTCTAGGTGGGTTTCAAATTAATTTTCAACCACCTCTTTTTAAATGATGTTGTTTTCATTATGTGGGCCTTATATGCTGTAGCTCATATTCTGCAATAATTACTCTTCAGGATAGACTCAAATATTGTTACTGAATATGAGCTATAGAGTGTTACTGACCACAGGCTGGCATGCAGTTATAGAATTGTACACAAACTCCACCCACAGCTGCAAACTTGAGCTTCCAGGGACAAACAAATTTAGAGCACAACTTGCAGGCACATGTGCTAGCATCTAGGTACACAAGTAATCTCAAGCACATGTCTTGAATACATCAAAGCCTCATTTTCTAATCCCTCACGGTTGTGAGGAAAACCTTAAAATATGTGAACTGACATGGCCTCACTGCTGGCTGCAGGAACCCCAGTTGAGATGGAAACAGGTTGGAGAGGCTTTGCAAAGAGCACAGCAGTACAGTGAAAACACTGGAGCTGGACTATGGCTCTGCAGTTGTTCTGTTCTAAATGGAATCCCTGAAGCTCTTGGTTCAAATAGATTTGACAAGGGTAGTTGCTCTAATCACAGGACAGCGTTAACATGGAAGCCTATCTACAGTAGCAGATGTTTGTAGGATTATGGTCTGGTGAGTAAAAGCATTCTTCTTCCTCCAGTTTGAGTAAAAATAAAGAAAAATACTATGAAATTTGGCCCTTGGGCTCTCCAATTATTATCAAATTCTCTTTCCCCTTTTTGTAGTAGGAAAAGGTGTGTAATACATGTGTGAATTGAATGTAAAAAGTGGTCTTCAGCAGGAATATTGCTTAGGATTCTGTTTTTATTGTGATTTTAGCATGCTGTCCAGTTTTGAAACAATGTCAACAGCAAGGCCACTGAAACTGTATGTGATGGTGCTCCAGAATTTCCTGTGTGCTCCAGAGCAAAGGTCAGGAGTACTGCTGGGACTAGGGGGCTTGCTGTAGTCTTTGAAGGAAAATGAGCTGCTCCTTTGTGATGCTCTTCTGAGTAGTCCCATCACAGGCACAAGGAGGGAGGCTATGGAGGGAGGTGGTCAAGTGTCTGTCTTCCAGCCATGACCACCTTGTGCCCAGCCTGTGGTGAGGCTGACACCAGGGTAAAGCAGGCCCCCAAAGTCAGGGTGGAGAAGCCAAAGCACTGATTTTCAGCTGTGGTGGAGCCAACTTTTATCTTTCCCTCTGGGACGGGAAAGAGCTGCAGAGTATCACTGTGAGAGGCAATGGTCTTGTACCCCTGCTGTGGAAAGCTGTGGGCGGCTGCCCCAAATGAAACACCTGATGGTGAAGTGCAGAGTGCTGTGTCTGTAGTGGGTTCCGCCTCTGTGGGGGCCTTCTCCCAAGAGCTCTGCTCTGTGTCTCTTCAGGTAAAGTGCAGCGTGTCCCTCACAGCATTGCCCCAGTGACACAGCACTGTCCCATGAGTGGGACACTCATGCTCTGAACTGTGGCCTGGGCAGGTGGCAGGGGCAAGTCCACATTTTAGGTTTATTACATGTCTGCTGCTGAGCTAATTGCCTTGGTTTCTCTCTGTAATCAGGGGAAGGCTCCTTGATGTAGAGTTTAGTAAGCTAGTAATTTTATTCTGATGTGAACGTCTGAATCTGCTTGGGTAAGTCACACCTTCAGAGTGCCTGTCTCGTTCTGCTGGCTGTGACGGCAGCCAAGGTGACTGGACCCTGTTGTTGTCCAGCCTGTATGTGTTAAAAGTTAGGTGGCATGAATCACCTGGCTTTTCCTTTTTTCTTTTGACTGGATGTGTTGTGTACAATTGTTTCTAAGTGTGCTCAGCAGGCTTTAAGGTCTTACCAGTTTGCCAGGACTGAGATGTACTTCTTAGGTTGGATACCCAGGTAAGGCTTAAGCATGGCTGGGAGGAGCAGTGCCTCTTAAGATCTTGGCATTTTTATCTCTTACTTGGAATTTGACCCATACTAGAGCCTCATGTTTGAAGTCATCAGGTTGATAGAGACACGGTCTTGGGTGTAAAAACACAGGTTCTAGTCACCATCACCTCCTCACCAAAACTCCCTTCAAAGGAGAAATTGTTACCCTCAGCATCCTTTCTCAGTTCCCAATCACGCACTGACATCCTGCTCCACTGACTGCTGCAGGGTGTCATTTGCAGCAGCAAATAAGCTACTCTGAGGCATTTATTGGCAAGTTCTGGTATTAATGTTTGCAACATTCTACTTGCCTGTCTTACTGGCTTTAAGCAGGGTTGTGGTGTTAGCTTGTCAGTATTCAAATCAGAAATTCTAGTCCAACAGTTGTTGCTAAAAAATGTTACTCAACAAAAATGTTACTCAACGTGACAATATTTAGAATGATTGATTGAAAATAGTCCTTTTTTATGTTGAGAAGGTTTGTTTAGGAGTCTTTCATGCTTGTTTTATTTACTTGAAGTTGGAGATCTCAAGCCTTTCACTTCATTGTAGCCCTTGTGGCAGAGCACCTCATGTTATGCCTTTTAGTCTGAGTCTTGTCTGTTCCATCTTTTTGGTTTTTGGAGGGTTTTTTGTTAAAAAAATAAGTGACATCATCCAATGGCATCAAGTGACTTTCAGTGTGGAATCCAATCTCTCTAGATTTCTCATAGTTTAATCAGACTGTTCTGGAGGTCAAAATCTTGAATCTGAGCTACAGGATACACCTGACCTATTTTTATTGCTGCACTTGGATGCTTTCCATGGAAGACAAGCTCTCCGATAAAACTGCAGCATAATCGGAGCTTTTGCACCAGGTGGATCAAAGGTGGTTTGGGGAAGTAGAGTAGGACCAGACGTGTAAAGAGTAGGAAGTAGAGTAGGACCAGACTGCCCCTTTCTGCTCTGAGACAGGAGACACTAAGAGCATTTTTGTGAATCTTGTGCATGTGACAACAATGTTTCTTTAGGGTTGAAACAGCAAAAGCAGAACCTGTCTTAAGGAACATACACATGCAGATGGCACTTCTCTGACTCCAAAGAGCAGTGGGATTGCATTAATCTGCTTTATTCCCCAAAGAACATGGCTGTAAATTGTGTAAGTATTGGAACCAGGGGGCTATTAGTGCTGCATTTTCATGGTGAAGAAAGGGTTACCTGGTCTCCTGGTACTATGGTTACTGGCTTTTGTTTTGTGAGGAGGCTGAAGCAGATTGATTAAACAAGTCTGGAAATCAGTAAAAAGTTGTTAGGATTTTGTTTTTACTGCTCTAATCAAGTCGTGATCTCTGATAAAGCAAAAACTCTCTGATGATGCTGGAGATAGGAACTCAATTGCTCCATGCCCAGCTCACTGCTCCTTCAGCTACTAAGACATCCTTGCTCTGCACTTTTGTAAAATGTCTCAAAATGCTTTCCTTCTTTTAATTCATTCCTACATTAAAAACAAAAACGAGCCAAAAATTTACAGAAGTACTGTGAAATTTGAAAGCTATTGGTATTCATGTGACTTTCAGGAGAAGCAAGGTTTATTTCAGACCTTCAGCCAGCCTCCCTTCCCACTCCCTCCTTTCCCTAAACACAGAAAGCATTCAGGGCTTGATTCATAGACTGTCTGATTATAATAAGTCTCACTTGGGGCATACAGCTGTATACCATACTAGTGCACTACATGCTTTGTCTGCCTCCACCACTGGGTTTTCAGTTCCTGCTCTGTGCTGTGGCTTTTCGCTCCAGTGGCTAATTAAATAGCAAAATGTCTCACACAAGGTTTCTTTTGGTCTTTTTAAACGAGTACTTGGAAAATCAGAAATTAAGAATTGGAAGTATATCTGTAGTAATTTTCATGGCAACAAAACAGTAAGTACAATATTCATATTATGAATATGGCTCAGTATTTATAGCTCTCCAAATATTTACAGAGATAAAGCCTTTAAACATAGCCCCAGCTTTCTGTCTTCAGTAGCAGTTTAAATAAATGTCATTTGGATATAAGTTAAGATTGAGGAGAAAGGCAGCCATTTCCAGTCTAATACTGTCTCGCTGGCGTCTCTGAACTCCAAAAGTTTTATGTCTGAAATTGTGTTGTCCCTGTCCCATATGAGCCAGTGTTCATCTTGATGTGCAAAAGCATTGGCCCTTAGTCAGGTAACTCCTGTGGGTAGGTTGGTGCCCCATTGTCCTCAAATTCACAAGGGTGAGAATTCAAAGTCATGCAGTTGCTGAAGCGCTCGTGAGCCACTGAGTTAAAACATGGCGTTGAGGGTGTGTCTCGGATTGGCGGAGTCACCGAGGGATGCTGGCAGTGGCGCTGTAGCTGGGATGGGCAGTGGTGAAGGGCATCACGCTGACGGCACCTGACACACGCCCGAGCATCCCGGGCCAGCCTGTGCTCACCACAAACGGGAGCGTGCTGGCTGCGAGCGGTGCGTCAGCAGCATGGCAAAAGGCAGGCTCACAAGTATGAGCTTGTCCAGGGTATCTGCCCAAGAACGTGTAATAAATTCCTTCTACAGGGCTCTTGCAATAATTTATTTTTAACTCATGCATGGCCATGGATGTGACTGTCCAAACTGAAAGCCACGACGGATGCTGCAGGCAAATGTTTTGAGTAAAATCTCAGTAGAGTGAGGGGTTGGGTAGTTTCAGAGAGGGTACTGTTGTGTTGGACTTACCCCCAGAGCTGGATTTATAATCCTTGGAGCATGATGAGGCAGCAAAAGATTACGGGACGAAAATTTCTTTGATCTTGGGATAGAAGATGATGTGAGAGCCGTAATGATTTCTCAGTGTCCCAGTGAATAAGGTGCCCAGGACTTAGAAATTCATTGTCAGTAACTCCTTTCCTGATGGGCATCCCTCTTAGGAGTCTAATAGTTTAAGGAAGAGTGTGACATGGGTTGGTTTTTAGGTATGTGTATTTTTGAGGAGGAAAATCCTTCCTAGAAGTAGGGAGCATGGTCTTGCGGCTGTTTAGACAAGGAGATTTCATGGCTGTGCTGAGAGCCAGCAGCCACGAAGTCTGTTTTTCCCTGGATAGAGACTGAAATTACTTGCGAGCCAGTGACTGAGTGTACAGCATCTCTATTACATTAAGATTAATAATTCCTCAGCGTATTTGCAGCTGGAAGTTTTATATAGATCTTTATTCATCATGATGTGAACAGCTGCTCTTTTGCTGCTCTGTTGAGTTAAGGTCCAAGTGGCAGCACTAGAAAGTGCCACATAAAACACATTCCTGCTGTTTCCATTCACTGTTCTCCCATCCAGCTCTAGTCCTTGGCCCAGGGTTGGCCCTTCGCAGGAGTAAGCCATCTTATTTTTATTTGTGGACCAGCTCTGACTACATTTGGATCTTAAAACAGTTTGAGTGAACCCAAGGAAAATAACTTTCAGAAAGAAAAAATAAATCCTGAAAGTAGCACAAAAATCTGTAGGAATTCCTGTTACAATTTTATTTTAAGTGAAGGCCTATGGGGTAGTTTCATTGCATAGAGCATAATTTACTCACTTTTTTTGCTTAACTGCATCAGATGAAGTACAGCAAAATCTGTCACTGCCAGAGGGTCACCTCAGCTCCTAAGGAAGTGTTTTATTTTCTGTTTGGTTGTTTTTTGAGGGGTTGTTCTGTTTTGCTGTGTTTTTACATTCTGAAGTCTGTCTGCTCTGCTGTTTTGAATAAGATGCTCCTCTTTTTTTGGCTTGTGCTCTCACAGGAGTGTCTGAGCAGACCAAGTTTAGCACCTGAATACTCATTGACAAAGAGTATGGAACTGAGCTGTGCACCTCATCCAAAGCCTGGAACTCCCTATTGCTTTCCTGGTTGCTGGCAAAGGGAAGATTTTCCTGGTCATCCTGGTCAGGATGATGTGCCTTGCTCAGTCCTAGGTACACTGAAGCCTGTGTCTGGAGATCTGGAAGGAACGAGGGGCACATGGGTGGTATGGCAGTGGCTGAAACATGTACACCTGCAGAGTGTGAGCTTGAAGGTGGAGAGAAATAGCTGGAAAGAGACAGGGGTTCTGCAATACATGTGCCTCAGTGGTTTGTCGGTGCTCTGTTGCTGCTGCCTGTCTGCCTCATTGGCACTGCCAGGGCTGCTTGCTCCTTGTGCTATGGGGACCTGAATCCCCAGAGTGGGGGCTGCCAGCTCCTGCCTGGCTCGTGCTTTGTAGCTCAGGGTACGGCTGCCTGCTTGTGCCCTGCTGCTGCCCTTCAGCATGCAGTACACCCCTGATCTGCAGGAGGACTGCCCAGCTTCTCTCTGGTGATGCCTTATCTGGAGCAGAGGAGTCAAGAAGAGTTCCATAGACCAGTTTCCACGGCACTTGGTGTTTGGAAGAGGAGATTGAGAGGAGACCTGCTGCAGTTGCCCTGCCTCAGGGCATCTGAGGTGTGTTTTTTTCTCTGACCTCCCCCAGCAAAAGAGTTCAGGGCCAAACCAGGTAAGAATAGGTATAGGGAATTTTGTGATGAAGGGGGCAGTCTTTTTCTGACTCTTTTTCCCAGAGGTGTAGGTTACTGGCTCCCTGAGCCTTCAGCAGCAGGTTCCTGCGCATTTTCAGCTGGGAGCATGGGGCAGGGCGGCTTGGTGGCTGCCCAGACGAAGGTCGGGCAGGATCTCTGCAGCGCAGACTGGAATAGATGCCCTGGTGTCCTGACCTCATCCCTCTGCCTGCGCTTCACATGACAGTCACTGCCCACAAGATCAGCTTTTCCCTCTTGCCATTCAAACCCATGATGCAGCAGCTTACGTCTTCCAGTGCTTCTACGTGGGAGCTGAAAGTAAATTCTTTCTCTTGAAATTCAGATTGATTACACTATATTTATGCATGCTCAGTGCTAACAGCTGAAATCAATACCCAAAATGTTTGTGCACTTTCTTTGTAGTTTAAACAGCTTGATCTTTGATTTGGTTTTAAAAAATCAGGACACTGAGCACTTGCTGATGGTATTTTATTGAGGCTGTTTATTAGGTACACTTTTAAAACATGACAGTTTGTTTCATTTTATCGTTCGTCATATGCAGTTCCTACCAAAAAAAAAAAAAGACCTGCTGCTTGAGAAAGTTAGCAATAAAGCTATTCAGTGTGTAGCTCCAAAGCTCTAGTTTAAAGGGACAAGCAGCAGTTGTCTTGACTTAAAAATGTCACTATTTTATAGATTTTATTCTGTTTGACCTTTTTGAAAGCATTTTGATTACTTTCTAAAACACTGATAAGAATAAAAGGGAAAGAGCTTTACACCAGACTGGGTTGTTAGTCTCCCCAATGATTCTCACCAGACTGACGTGGGTATTCCTTGAACAGCTCTGGGAATGCAAATGGGACAGATGGGTGTGTAAGGCATTGCTGAGCATAAGCACTGTGGTACCTGCTGCGAGCGGCGTGGCCATCAGTTACATGGTCAGATAAGAAAACTTAGTTATTGTTCTGAATATTTTTTAGAGGCATAAATGGCTGTATTTACTTGTTGTCTTTATTATATACCAAACATACAAAAACAGGCGCACACACAAGAGGTATTGCTGATATGGATGTTCCCTGTGGCATTTTTTGGCACATCATTATCATTAAGGAGACAGCCCCTATGGGCCTCTAGAGTCTCAAGCACAAGCTGCTGACTAGTTTTGAGAGTGAATACTAAGTCCCCTTCTTTGTTGTTAGTGGGACCTCAGTCTTTAATGCATTGGGACAGGCTAAGCCCTAAATTATACCCCAGTGTTCATTTAATGTATTTGCAAAAGAGTTCGGGTCTGGAGGAATGCACCACTGTAGGGTTTTTGCAGGCCTTTCCCCAAACTCCCAGAAAGTACATTGAAAGCTATTACATAGGATAGCTCTCTTTCTTGCTGAGTGATGTCATGGGTGGTGCAGAGGGTGTACCCAGCTGGTGTGTCCCGTGAGAACAGGACCATTCTTTCGGTGGCCTCCAGGAGCCTCTCCAGACAGAGGGCTCCTTGTTATGACAGGTAGCTTTCTGAGCATTTCAACAGATGCTTAGGCATGCCAAAAGCATAAAGCACTTGGAAAGGGAACATGCAGAATATTTCAACTGTGTTTCTTAAAATAAATGCCATGGCTTAAATAATAGAAGTTTTCCTCACAGACTGTAGAATAACCAGTGAAGCTGAAATACCGTTTGAGTTATTGGATGTGACGTTTGCAAAATTTCTCAAAATTTAGTAACCGTAGCAAAGTTTGGGGAGGTTTTGCTTTTTTTCCTAGTAGTTATGTTCGAAACACCTCATCTCCCTCTGCTCATCGTTTTCCAAGTCTGTTCAGTTCCAATTGGCAGATTTAATAGAAGTGTTCCAGGCACACCTTTGGAATCCAGGCAGCCTCAGTATGCTCACATCTGTGATAAACCTGAGGTCATCATAGCTGTAGGACTGAACCGGGTAGTACCTTGCAGTCGGCTCATGGCTGCGAAGGGTGACAGACCCTCACATGTTTCCCTCACGCTTTGCTGGCCACTGGAGGAAGATTCCTGGTGTTCAGTGCCGTGGCATCTGGACACATGAAAACATCCAGCCTCAACACTCAAGTGTATCTCCTTGGGGAACAGCTGGGGTTTGCTTTGGCACCCTGCACTGAGATGAGCAGCAGCCTACTGGTGAGAATCAAGACATGTTGGTGGGAGATGGTGCTGGGAAAGCGATGACAGAGAGGTGTAGGAATCCCAGGGAAGGCTTGATGCAGTGTCTCAGCCGGTGGAGCCTTTTCCCTCGTTCTTGCGTAAGACAATGTAAGGTGACGAAGAGCTTAGCTGTGATCGGTCCTGTTCTGGTGTTAATTACCAGTGACTGCATCGCTTTTGATAGAATTAGAGGAGTGTATAATAGGCCTGCAATTAAGTCTGATTTTGATCTTAGCAGCTTCAGACAATAAAAAAGAAAATATAATTTGAGATGAGTTCAAGTATTTTTAACAGTGTTGCTCAAAGAGGAAAAGAACAGAGTAGTCAGTGGTTGGTCAGAACAAGAGAATATGACCTACTTTCATTTCAAAACCAAACACACTTGGCCACACAGTTCTTATCTGCATTCTTAAGTTTTTCCTGCATCTTTCCTTTGTACCAAACCAGGTGACTGCTTTATCACTACCTTTATTTGGGAAGGGAAACTCATTCAGAAACATTGTGCTCCTGGTCCTCCTTTGCCACTAATTCCTTTTGCAGTTTTCACAGCAGGGGAAAGTACACCTCTTTCCACTTGGATCTATGTACTGCCAAGCAAAGCATGCTTGGTAGGAAAGACACATCCTTTATTATGAATGCCATAGCTGAGCGTACCTTTGTCACCCGTACTCAGCCGCTGAGTTATTAAGAGCTTTGGACTGTGTTACACAGAGAAAAAGATAAAAATAGGGTGTCTGACGCATGCATCCCATGTTGCACGCCAGGAAACTGAATCGCTCTTCCACCGAGTACAGTACCCCAGAGCATACGTGGAAAATATGCATGGATATGAACATGCGATACCTTTCCTCACCAAGAAAAATGCTCAGTCACCGTTTTTTCCCATCCCATTTTGCATTGATCTTGTTCAATATTCCCTTTGACTGCAGACAAGTCAAACAGCCTAAAGTACCACAACTCTGCCATAACTGCTACTGCTCCTCACTGTTGAACATGTGACAGTAATATCACTCTCCCATGTTTTGAGGGAACTATTGAATATTCTTACTACACCCAGCTGACAGTAAGCAGGATCTTGCCCATTCTCCAGACATCTGCAGCATGCTGAAAACTCCCAAGGCTCAACAGTGTTTGTCACAGAAATCGTGCACTGGGTGCATAATCTAAAATAAGTCATTCACAGTATGCCCCTTTAAATGTTAATCCTTGCATTGCTTTCTTTTATTGCTTCTGTTGGCAAACATGATTATGTGACGTAATATAAAAGTAAATAATGTGATGCAATGGGTAAAGCTCAAAGGGAAATGCAAATTGGAGATCAGATGCCTCCTAACACAAAATATGACATAAAACTTACAGTGATGTGAGTGTGAGTTTTTCTTATTTTGAGGGCAGCAAAATCAAGCATGAGGCGATTACATGAGTCTTTCTGGATATTTCTGGCACTTTCTAAGTCAGGGAGTAAGTAATGTGGGTAATGGATGCAAAGCAAAGTATGGCATGACTCTAGGACAGGGCCTTTAAAAAACCAAACATAAATTTAACTTGAAGATCACAAACCCTAAAACACAATGCAACTGAGATCTTATTATTTATTTCCCTGAACACTTTTCAGGGGAAGGCAGGTGTGCAAAGCTTAGGACTATGGGTGTTTGATTGCCTTCTGGTAGGAAACCTGTGGGAAAAGCGCAAGCTGAGACTCAGCAGTAGGTTACAAGGCATGGCAGCAGCCAAGTTCAGATTTAAAGATAAAGCCTGAAATAGCAGAACCCAATGCAAGACCAACATTTTTGGTCTTCTTTGCCCGTATTCAGTAAAACATATGGGTACCTTGGTGTGAGATTTTGCTTTTGCTGAATTGAGGTTTGAGTTACTCGCTAGTCTATTTTTACATTTTAAGCGGCCTTGTAATTCAATATGTGTTTGTTTTAATTTTACACTCTCCATAAAAAGTATCCTCCATGACGACTTGGAGAAGTGACCGCTGGCAACGCATAGAAATTTATTTGCCTGGCATGTCACACTGTCTTACTTTTCTCCCTGCAAACCCGCGTGCTGGTCTTGACCAAAAATACCCTGGGATACCTTGCGTCTCCTCCATTACCTAAGCTTTGCTGCTGAGTCTCTGGAAATGATGAGGCGGGGAAGATCAGCCTGGGACAAATCCAGGTCACTCCGCCAGCCCTGCTCACACACACACCATTGGAATTAATGAGCAGCCAGGGCTGTCATGTGGGGGACAAGGTGGTGATGAGTAGGACAGTGGCTTCCCCGTGGCCACTGGCTGTAGCAGGAGCACACCTGTGATCGCCCACCTGCAGCTCAGGCTGCCTGTCTGTCTCTGGGGCAGAAAGCCAGAAATCCCTCCTTTTGCAGCACAGTGCTGATGTGTGTGTCAAGAGCCGTAGGAGTGGGTGCTCCATGTGGAGCTGGAGGAAGGTTCATAGCCTGTGGCACCCTGCTGAAGGCAGTGTACAGGCATGGCTCTGCTTTTCTCTCTCTGTTGTTTTGCTGATCCTGCAGATTTTCAAACTGCCACTAATGTGTTTTCAATTTGACAATGCTGGTATGGAACCCCTCATAGCATATAATATCATATCGTATCATATCATAATCATATCATGTCACAACCCCCTCTCTCTGAGCTGCCTTTGTATGGTGTCTCAGGAGTGCAGAGCTGATAAAATAGTGTAGTGCTAGAAGTGAGCCTTGTCCTCCTCCTAACCCTACATCCTTCCAGCATCCCCATGCCTTAGGTAAGGTTATAAAAATTCCCACACCAAATCAAACAAACTAAAACACTTTTGTTCTCCTCTTGGCTTTTCTGACCAAAGTGTGGAGTGAAAATTTACTGTGTGCTCGATTAGTGATGGAAAATGTGTCTAGGCTCATCATCCTTCCTTACTCATGCATTGGTCACTGTGGTACCTGAAGCTTTGTCACTATGAATTGCTGTTATATTCAGCGTATGTAGGGAGGGAGGGCTTTGGGCCTGTTAGCACCCACCAGAATTTTGCAGGGCTTAAGGAGTAAAAGTGACTCAAGATCTTTGTTTTTAATAGCATTCCTGCTCTTAGATGGTAAAACACCCTAAAGAGATAACAAGTTGCTTCATAAGATTAAAGGAGAGTGAAAAGAGAAAAAATACAAATACAAGCAGCATTTGATACAAGGGTTTCACTACTTGCTTTCAGCTTTATTTAGCTTTGAACTTGCATGTACCATAAAACTAGGGTTGCTCCTCACCAAATTATGATAAACTTTGATCTGTCATATTCAGTGACGGTGAATAACTCATGCTCAAACCGACCTGAACCATTCACAGAGGAACCTAAACCTACAACAAAGTGAGCAGGTTTGCTCTAGGGTTGAGCATTTCCTGGGACAACGTACCTGCCTAATATTCTGCTCTCTTATAGTTTCTATATCTTCCCTTCCCTTGAGACAAGGCGTCACCAATAACCCTTGCAAGATAACTGTTTTGGTGAGACTCATTTCCCAATGAAGTCACGTGGCAGCCACAAGAGGTACTTTGTCTGGAGACTCCACAGCAGTGGGAACCTTGAGTAGCTTCTACAGGAGATGGTGTGGATGAGGTCAGGCTCTGCTTCCTCTACAGCTTGTGGCAGAAATAACTCTTGTTGTCATCAGAGCAGTCACTGTAATGTGGATGAGGTTCAAGCCAGGCCCAAGAGCTTCAATGAGATTTTTGTGTGATTATAACAAGAATTTGACACACATGGTGAGCTACTAATCATGTATATGTGATCTGACTCCATGCTGTCCCAGGAGGCATTTACCAGCATAAAAATCAGCTAATGAGGGGACGGGTCATGAGCAGCAGAGTGCTGCTGCATGAGGGATGTCCCAGGAAGCACGGGGATGGATGAGCTGTGTCCTTTCTACTTGCAAACTCCATCAGTTTGCCTCCCTCAGTACTGTGAGGGAACATCGAGTTCATTATGGTTTTTTGCTGAACGCTGCAGCAGAATTTATGCAAAGTTTTCTCTGGATATAGCAGGAGTGCTCAAAAGCTCAGCCCATCTAAAGTGCCTCAGGTCCTTTAGGATAATGAGACATTTTGTGAGTGCACCTTTTTATTGTACCAATATTTCATTACAGGAAAAATGGAAGGGGGGAACTTAACACATAGCACCTGTCACAAGTTCTCTCCTCGAATTAGGCTGTCCCGCTTATAAACATTTAATTGATTCCTAGCAGTTTATGTGCTTGGTGCTCAGTGGGCGTTTTCTGTTCTCTTGCCAGCTCCATGGTTACTTAGAAAGCGAGCCGCTCACGCTGCAGCTGTTCATTGGGACTGCAGACGACCGCCTGCTGCGACCCCATGCCTTCTACCAGGTTCACCGGATCACCGGCAAGACCGTGTCCACCACCAGCCACGAAACAATACTTTCCAATACCAAAGTCCTGGAAATTCCACTTCTTCCAGAAAACAACATGAGAGCAATGTAAGACCAAGGCACCATATCTGACTCCTAGCAGTTTCCTCTTGATCACCTCACTTAATTTCTCTGGGGTTTGTGTCTTCTTTTTGGTACAGAATATTTCTTACCCTGTCTTTTTTTTTTTTCCCCTAAATTTCTCTCTGTAACAGTAGGTCTTCACAACTTTGCTGAGACAAATTGCCCCTAATCAGCTTAACAGCAAAATGAACTTCACAAATATTTATGACAACTGATTTGCTTTCATTCTAGAGTTTCAGCCAATGTTCTTATTTGCCATTTAAAATAAGTATCTCGATTACTGAGCTGTAAATATCTCCTACCTCAGCTCCTGCATTTAGTTTCTAAATATGGCACCTGTTGCTCCTATACGCACTAGCACAAGGAACAGAGCTGATTAAAATTTATCTTTGTATGTCAAAGGAAACTCTTAGAGAGCATTTCCAAGTACCCTTGTGGTTTTTCTGAGACAAATAGAACCACTCATTCCTCACGTAATAAAACTCAGCATTTTTCATGGCACTTGTTTAGAAGCAAATCTTCTAGAACTAAGAAGAGTTAGCTGTAAGAACCTTTATTCAAAGGTGATAGCAGTTTACAGATTGAGCTGTTAAACTGGTCTAAGTGTAGTGCTATGCAGAAAAGCAGTCATGGATGTCTTAGGATCTTTGAGTTATCTGAGTGATAATTAAGTGCCCTGTCGGCCCATTAAACATCCGTAAACATCGTTACAGGATGGTACGTAAAGGCTACAATAGCCTTCTGTGAAAGTGCCATACATGACACCTTACACATTATTTAATCCTGTCCTCTCTGTCCCCCTCCCTCAAATCCACCTAGCCCTTATCTGAGTTGTTTCTCCCCTCATTCAAATCATCCTAGCCTTTATCTGAGGTGTCTCCCTTGGGAGGAATTTGTGTGCTTGCGTGCAAGTACAGCTCTTGGTGTGTGTGTATAAATATAAATGTATTCATATTTATACATAGGTGCATGCACCTTTGTGTATATATATAGGAAGATAGAAAGCAAGCAAGAAATCCTGACCTCCACCAAACCACACAGCATGGGAAAATCACGATTTCACTCCTTTTTATTCATACAGTTTTCCATGCCTTAACGAAGTGAAAAATAGTATCAGACACCTGAAGTCCTTCTGCACATAGTGGTTATTAGAAGCTGGTTTGCAGTGTCATGTACAACATGCCCTAGAGTGCCTCGTGAATAGAAGAGCCAGAATATGTTTAGCTGCATTGCCAGCTGGGCTTAGAATGATCACTCAAGACCTGAGGACCTCTCTCAGTGCATTGTGTTAAAAGGCATGACAAGCCTGCAAAATTATTGGCCCTGTTTGCTGCCATCATAAGTTGGTGGGGCTACATTTGGGTTAAGGAAATTTCACCAGTTTGTACCCACACAGTATTTATCTGGCCCTTTATTTATCCAGTTTGAATCACATTTCTGGCCATCTAGGAATATTATTACCATTTTATTCATCTTTCTTCCTAAATTAAAGGTAAGTTACACAGTTTGGGAACCAAGCTGAATATTTTTGTGGCATGCATGCCAGACTGTAGCACAGCTCACTCAAGAGTCACAAACAATGCTATGGCATATATAAGCCTTACATGTCAGTAGTCTAAAACCTCACGTAGCACTAACAGTGAATTGAAATTTGGAGCCAAGGACTTTCCTCACATTTTGTGTGTCCAGGTCTTCATTCAATGAAGCACTGGAGCTCATCTGCACATTTAAACTTTTGCACGTTTAGCTGTTCCTATTGACTTCAGATTTTAATATCCATGACTTTACAAGCTTGAATTTAAATACTTTTTCCCCTCTGAACTTTAAGGTATGAATCGTATGTCATTAGTTACTCTATTTAATTTAAAAGTGTTGCTATAGAAGAGACAATATTGAGATACTGATACAATACTGTTTCTTCTGTATCTTACAGATCTTTGCATAGCATTTTGACATGGGTGCGAATACTGTGTAATTCTTACAGCTTCACCTGCTAATATGCATTTTTGAGAAGCTTTATTACTTTCATTAGTTTCTTTGATCATATATCAGCAAGGGCATTTTTTTAATTCTGAAGTCCATGCTTTAGAAAAAATGGAGATCAAAACATGCTGCCATAGTGCTTGTTTGCAGTTTGCTTCAGAGCAGAGCTTCAAAGGTCTGGAGGGGGAGTTAAACTCTTTGAATGCAAAATGAAATTAACTATGCATATTCAATGTAATAAAATGCCAGAGACCAGTAACCAGAAGAAATTTTCATGTAGGCTTTGTAGTCATGGCCAAGGCAGAGGTATTTTTGCAGTGGGTTTTTGAGTGCGTATATTTATATATGTCTTTTGTTCTGGGAACTTCTTCTGTTGAAATATTCTTTGACAAAAATCCTGACTTGTAAATCATCCAGGAGAAAACCAAAGTTAAAAAAAAATGAGAGTGAGGTCAGAAATGGTGGTAGTTGTATCTAATGAAAACCTCGTTTTTCCCTAATGTGGAGGGAGGATTCTGAGTTTAATTCTTTTCCTGCAGAGCTTCAGCTCAGCACTCAGCTTGGGAGAATTTCCAACTCATTGAAATGGAAACAAATTGACAGTAGAACTGACCTTGGGGAGAGCTACGCTCATTAATAAGCATTTTCAGGACTTCGCCCTAGATTGAAAATCATGTCAGATTTTTCTCCAAGTTAGCTGTAACAGGTAAAATTCTTAGTAGCCTGGCGTTCTAGGCTAGTAACAGTTTCTGCACTGCTGTTGCGTCCCATTGACTTCTCCAGTCTCGTTGTTTCTTTGGGCTTTGGTTAATCTTTAAGTACAATCCTTACAGGATGTGCTGGGAAGGAAGGCTCTTTTTGATTTTCTTTCTCGGGGCACTGAGGTAACATCCTAAATTTGTGTGCTTAGCAGCAGCCACTACCTGCTGCTACAGATAGTCCCAACTCAGCTGCTTGCGAGTGCAAGCACTAGACTAAACAAAGTCTGCTGCGTTCAGCCTGGTCATTGGGTTGTGCCTGATGCAGGTTTTTAAGAAGAGCATGCAGGAGAGAGGGAAGAATTGCACACTCGCTTAAAGTCTTCTTGAAGTGAATTGAATTGCCCTGTGTTTCCTTTTGGATAGCATCGACTGTGCTGGGATATTAAAGCTCCGGAACTCTGACATCGAGCTGCGCAAGGGAGAGACAGACATTGGTCGGAAGAACACACGTGTGCGTTTGGTCTTCAGGGTTCATATCCCACAGGCCAATGGCAGGACCCTCTCCTTGCAAGTAGCCTCCAACCCCATTGAGTGCTGTAAGTAGCCACAAACATCCTCCTTTTGCTGGGTGTTATCAGAAAATCTTTTGATCAGTAAGGTTGAAAAAGACATCTGAGATCATTGAGTCCATGGTTAACTCAGCACTGCCATGTCCACAAACCTTTTGAACAGTTTTTAACACTTCTGCCCCATACGCAATCTTTTTCCACACCAACATGCTCTACATTGGTTTTGCTTTACCTGTCTAGTTAGTGAACTTTAATCTGCTTTCCAAAAGTATTTTATTTATATTGAGTACAGAATACCTCTGTCTTAGGAAAAAATGTGTAGCTTTGTGCATTGAATGCTGTAGAGAAATACATACTTAAAAGTAAAGAGCAGTTAAACTAATAGTAGACCTAGGAGTGACAGGGCCTTTTGTTTTGGTGACTCCTTATCATAAAGGTAACTGCTGTAGAAGTTTTTGAAAACATCTCTCATATCCTATTCACTCTGTCTCCCCATCATACACCAAAAACCAGCAAACAAAACCCCAGCCTCTTTGATAAGGAGCTGGCAATATATTAGAGCTGACACACTGGCACAAGCTGCCTGCAGAAAACCTCCAGAAACCAGGTTTCTGCACTGGGGTCTCTTTAAATGAACAGACTGTACTTTATCAGATACTGGGGCACCCTTCAAAAATACCTATGTCATTTTTGCTCTGTAAGCCTCATCAGCCTCCCCCATACAAAATAAAACCTATCTGCTTTGTGTAACTTTAACACTCCGGCATAAGTGGTGGAAGCTGAATTTCAGTCTAACTCCCAATGCTAATTTGATTGGCTGGATGGACTGAAACAATTTTTTAAGGTTTTGTTGGAATTCCATCCACAAAGAGGATCTGTCTGATGCTGACAGAGTAGGGGGGAAATTTAACATCTGGCAGGTATATGAGGGATGAGCTCTGGCAGAGGGAATGGGGAGGAAGGCCTGACCATCCCTAGCTCCATTTACGCTAGACGCCAAAGCAAAAAACGAGGAGTCATGGTTTCATCCTGCAATTGAAATTTATGAGAGCTTTCAGTTGCTACATAGCAGGATAAGGCACAGTTTGAATCTATCCTGAACTGGTCTGTGCAAAGGTGCCAAGCTCAGGGAGCTGCTAAATGTGAAGCTGATTGGATTTGTGTCAGGGAACTGCAGCTTTGAGTGTGGAATGAGCAAAAGCATGGCACATGCCTGCTGAAAGAAGCAGAAAACAGGAGAAAAAGTAAGTGCTAGGGTTATTTCCAGTGCAGAATGTGCAATAAGCTGGTGCCAAAACTTCATGCATTTCTTAGTGCATGTGACACCAGAAGGAACCATATAATGTGAATAAAATGTCGCATCGTCCCTTGAAGCAGCCCTCTCTTCATGACCCAGTTGAGGGGGGATAAAATTTGTGCCACAAGAATACCAGATTCAGTTTACATGGATTCATCTGTGCTTTGGCACTGAGGTTCTTTTTTGAAATACAGTCTCTGAAGTGTGAGCTGCTTCTGGATCACAAGGGCCATGGCTGCTGCTGCTGCATGACAGTTTGCAGAATTGACAACAGGGTGTATACTGAGTGAAACAAATTTTGGACACGTGATCACCTTGTCGTGTGTGCCTTGTAAACGCACAGCATATATGCTAGAGAGAGAGAGAAAATTATTTAAAATAAATTAATTTCCATTAAAATACACATTCTGATATAGTACATATCAAGCTGAGTTTTAAAATGCTTGTTCTTTGTGAGTCTTTTTAATCTGTACTGCTGTTTAACACTATTGTTTACAATCAAAGCACTTGAAAATGAACCATGTTTCCTGTAAACCTTGTGACCTTTCTTTGTTTTTGTATCAAACTCAGCTTATCTTACAAGGATAAGCATTAAGTTACATACTAATGCAGTATTTACTTTTTTGTGTGTTCGTGGTTACCTTTTTTTGGTTTTTTTAATCTTCTTTATAACTCTCCAGCTCAGAGATCTGCCCAAGAACTGCCTCTGGTGGAGAAGCAAAGTACCGACAGTTTTCCTGTTACTGGAGGGAAAAAAATGGTACTGACTGGTCATAACTTTCTGCAAGACTCCAAAGTCATCTTTGTGGAGAAAGCGCCAGGTATGTCTTTTCAATCTAGACTCCAGTCTGCTTTTCCCCCCACCCCATCTGTGTCAAATGATGACAGCACAAATACGGTAATGACATTTTCTTCTGCACGTAATACCTTTTCCATGTCACTGGGCAAAGCTGTGGAAAGGATCTGAGCCGTGTCTAATGCTGAGGTTTCACACTGTGGCAACTGTAGTTACAGGTAGACAATAGAGACATTGAAAGTCAACCTTTGGCATTTGTTTATTGTAGCAAACCATGAGTGTATCAGGCAGGACCTGTGAAAGGGCTTTGAAAGGTGCCATGGCCCCCTAAAGTATGGTGCATCTTAAACATTTCTGTAATTTGTGCCTCTGGTGGTGTGTGTGCACCTGTGTCTCCTGTGGCATTTACAAGGCGCTGGCTGAGCAGGACTTGGAGCACACGCATTCAGTTGAAGGACATATTTACCTCGAGGACTGAGGGAAGGACTGAACACAGCTTCTCCCTTGCCCAACACTGCTCCTGCGGTGCTATGGTGGTGGGACTGGTTCTCCTGGAGAAGAGTAGCAGGCCAGGTTGAAGCAGGGAAAACAGCATGGAGTGGGAGCTGGGGCAGGATGTGCCTGCAGGAGCGGTGACAGTGTGTAATGGGTGTGAATGCCCCCTGCGGGAATAGGCGGTGGGAGTGGAGCTGGGAGTCAAAGTCAGGCTCTGAAACGAGACTGTTAAGGATAGATTTGAGTCTTGTTTTGGAAAGGGTTTCCCTGGCGCTGGCACAAGCTATGAATTCCTCAGCTGCCGACCGAACCCCCCACCCCCACCCCGAACTGAAAACAGTCTTGGGCACTCCTGAGGCCACCTGCCCTGGCTGTGACGCTGCGCCTGCTTCGCCTCTTATGTCCACGGGGTTCCCGCGCTGTTCTCCGGCCCGCGGCCCCTGCCGGCACCACCGGAACTCAGGCAGAGTGGTGAGGAGAGCAGGGGAGGCTCTGGAGGCAAAGACACCCAAGTCTTTGGGCTCAGCAAGCTCAGGACAAGAGCAGAAGACTCCCCTGAAATTCCCCAACAGAGTCCTGGGTTGATGAGGTTTAGGTTGCCAAAGTGCATGGGCAGAGGTAATGCCCTGGCTTCCTGGGGAGAGCCAGTTGGCACATTCCTGTGAACCCCAAGGACTGCAGCAGACACAGTGTTCAGCAGAAACATCCTTTTTGTTTCATAAGAAAGTTAGAAAAGAAAAAAGGTGGTATTGCAATTTAAAAAAACCTGAATTCTGCTCTCTGTGTTCCCCCCGGGGGGAAGGAAAGTTAATGTCTACTTTATTTATATTTAAACTTCCTTTGCTGTGCAGAACTGGGTTAGTGTGACATGTCAAGAGTCCTCGATCTGTCTCATTACAAGAAGGAAACCACATTAAAGGATGCCTTCCCTAATACTTAATTCCTTTCCTCTTCCTTTTTTGAGTTGGAAAATTTAAAGTATTGCATTCCAAAGGATTGTGATGGTGATGCTGTTTGCCCACAGCAGGTACCACAGCGTGGATGTGAACACTGGCTCCCTATTCCTATATTCCTATACTACATTAGGTACACCAAAAGCAGGATACTCACTGTAGTGTATAGCTTTCAATTACAGACTTTAAGGTCCTGCCTGGTTTTAGTAGTCTCACTGTGGGTGTGCTGCAGTTGCAGGGCAGTATAGCCTGCAGGGGCTGAGCCCTTGGAGTCAGTGTAACATCTCCAGGAGCTGCAATAATTCTGTCAGTAGAAATGACACACAGAAAGGAAAGTTGCTGGCTAATCCGGGCTGAGCAATTTTTAAGGCTTCCATGGTTTGTGTGCTCTGCTGCCTCACACAGCTCCATGCATGGGAAGCAAACAAGCAGTGTATCATTGCCTTAGTGGCAGACTGCTCTGACTGGATTTTTGAACAGTCACTGTGTTTAATGTCAAATGAACAAGCATTAGCAGCCTTCACTTTTGTAAATCAGCACGGGATGTTTCTTTCTCTTTCAACTCTTGAACGTCACTGAAAGTAGGTCAAGAGAAGGAACAGCAGCGTAGTTTCTCTTTCTCTTAGAGAGCTGGTTATGAACTTCTGTGATTAGCTGGAGACATTCATTAGTTTTGCTGCTGTTACCACTTTTGTTTTTGAATTTGGAATGTTAATCACGTTCCTAGTAGGTAGCAGCCAAACACAGCTATTACAGAGTAATAGATCAAAGTAATAGATTATTGTGCTCGTAAGGAGAATTTATCTTTTGTATAAAATTTCAATGTTGTACTATGTCAGCTCATGTCTTCAGTCCTTACTCAGGCAGAGTCCCCAGGCCGGGAGGCAGTCTCCTGGAGCTTGTCTAATTCTTCCTAGTCTGCATGCTTAATTGGATAACGCAAGGAGTTTGAGAACACTTTTTCTTGGCCTTTTTTTCCCCCAAGCTTTCTCTAAATCTGCTGAGTGCATTGTGGTCTGCTGAATGTTTTTCCAAGCACGAGTCCCAAGCTTTCAGTCTTCAGGGCTAGCCCTCAGCTGTTGTAGTCTCTGGAGGAATGGCATTATCCTGGCCTCCTTTGGTGGGGGAGTCAGTCTGAGCAGTGACTCATACAAGAGGGAATCCCTGAAGAATGATCAAATCAATCTTTCTGCTGGGGCAGCAGTGGCTTCCTGCTTTCAGCTTAACCCCTTACTAGCTGCTGTTCAGCCAAGAAGCATGTGAAACAGAGAAAAACAAACTGTGACTCTGTGTCTCACACAGGGAAAATGAGGTATCCAGAGAGTGAGGGCACAGCACACTTAGAGGACCACAGGAGAAGCGCTGTGAGGACCTTCTCTGGAAGGAGAACCCCTCATGGTGAGGTCAAGCAAAAGGCACCCCTTTGGATAAATAATGAGTGTTCAGAAGTGGACTAAAATTTGCTCAAAATTCTGCAGTACTGTAAAAATGTTCTTATGTGTTGATGTGAGGCCTTATTTTACCAGATTTTGGGCAATATTCTGTTGCTTGTGCATCAGATGATATTTTCCAGTGATGAGCAATGGTATAAAATGACTGTCAAAGAAACCTAGAAGTAGTGAAAATGTGAATGCTAAGTGTACTTTGAGAGGTTCACTCTTTTGAATTCAGAATTTCCTTAGACTGGGGAGTCCCACAATGATTTTGTGTCTTAAAAATTGCACTTACAATTTTTTTTCTTATCTCCTTTCACTTTCTGTCTCTCTTTGTAGTCATGCATTTCTCTTCTTGAGGTTCAAAAGTGTCTTGTGCATGTCATGATTGTTGGGTGCCATGTTGAGGACAGGCAACACTTGTCTGTTTTTCACTGGAAGAATTAGTACTTTGTAAAATATTGAAAAGCCTGCAACTCCTTACTTGCAAGGGCCCTTGATGTCTGTAGGCTGGGGTTTGCTGAGGCAGCAAGGTGTGCATTTCAGTTACAAAAGTAGGTGAAATGAAGTTGGTGTTTGTTAGCTATGGCAGGAAATGTTTGTCTAGGAGTGGGAAAATGCTTCCTGTTAACACCTGCATCAGCATGGATCATGATCTGGAATTATAACAAAAGACTGATGTAGTTACTTAAAATTTTAAAACTTTTTATTTTATTTGTGGATTGTACGTGTACAGGGCAACAGAAGTCTTGAGGGAAGCTCAGAAAATGCGGAGATGCTTGGAAAGTGTGTTTTAGGGATTGCATATCTATCAGCTACCTTTTTTTGGTAACCCTTTCTGCAAACACTGTTTTCAAAGCCATTTTTTTAAAGGTAATGTGAGTTACTGAACTGAAGCCTAACTAGCCGAAATGACCAGACTGCTGGCTCTTAGTATATTAGATTATGATTAGTGATCTATAAAACTGATCACTGCAGTGAAAAAATCCTGGTTTTCATCCCTCAATTCACAAAATGTGTCCCATAAATGATGAGTGAAAGCTCAGTGATGAGACACAAACCCAGTATCCAAAGGAACAAAGCACAGGAAAATTATGGGTACATTATGGTACAAATAAATTATGGACTGTAGTTCCTGGCATTCTGTAGGATGTTTTGGGATAGAAAGATTATTTTGGGGGTTAGAAAAAGTCTTGTATTGAGATCTGAAAGAGTTAACGTACTCTGAAAATCCGTCCTTGCTCAAAAATTGCTTTTTGCTCCTGTAGCTTTTAACACTGGAACTAGATTAAGTATTTCCGGACTTCACAGATTTGGCCAAGTCTAGACATACCTAAGAGATCAGGTTAAAGTGACAAAATCTTTATAATCAATTTTCGATCTATGGGCAGAAATGGTCATTTGGTGTTCTATTATTAATTATCATTGGGTTGTGCTGCCACTAGTTAAGTCAGAGCTCTGAAACCGCTTCTTTGCTTTTGTGCTTAGTTACGAGAGCTCAAGGCAAGGGTTTTAAAGAGTGAAAAGGCGGAAATGTAACACCCAGCGTCACTAGAGGATTAGTTTCTCAAATAACACTGACTTTGGTACTTTGACTCTGGGCTGTTAATGTTGAGGGCCATTTTGTCCTGGTCAAGTGCTGTGTCTAAGCTTCCCTGTAAAAAACGCTCCTCCCTGAAGATGCATCACTCTCTTTGATGGACATTTGTAGAGTTCACTGTTTGTAATGCTGTATCTCTTAGTAGCTCCAGACTTAGACTTCAATGGTTTTGAACCAGTCGTTAATTACCCAGACTTCAACAGTAATCCTGGCACCCACACACTTCAGTAACCTAATTGCATAATATCCTCAGCTATTGTGCCCAATGACACTCACAGCTCCTGCAAGACAGAGAAATAAACAGCATGTAAGCAACATTTCCCCTCAGGATTTTTCTTTTTGAATATTTTCAAACAATTAGGAAGCTTTTCAGATTTAGTTATTGCTTCAAATTCTTCATTCTACTCTTGTTTTTATTTTGTTAAATGGGTTTTTCTGTCAAAACTGTTCCTCCTCCCTGCTGAACAGGTTTTGCTCTTAGAACATGAAGGTGTTGATGTGTAATAGTTATAACTAGAGCAGATGATAGATAACTGGGTGAAATCGCCAATTTAATTTTTTTTTTGTATATATATGCCAAAAGAAATCATAGCTTTCTGTAAGTATTTCAGGTGGGAAGACTTAACAGTTTGCCTCCTCTTAGATGTGTGGTCAAGCTCGGCCAGCTGAATTTTTGCACAAGGGAAATGCGATACAGAAAAGAAGGAAGCTGGATGAATTTTAAGTGTCCACTCCAACATTTCACAGCTTTTTTGTTCCTCTCAAATTTCTCTGTCTCTAGCAAAGATTAATCAGTTGCTGCCTTAAGGTACAATTGTCCATCTTATAAATTCAGTTCTGTTTCCCACATGTTGCGTGAGCAGAATTTATCTTGTCATATGGCAGGTAACGCAAACACAGTCTTTTAGCTTCAGGAGAACTTACAAAAAGTTCCAGAAAGTGATATGTTGATGAAACATTTGAGTAGCATGTGAATGGAACTGATGGTTGAGGAAGCATGTGGGCTTTTTGGTTTGACTCAGATACACTGTGGAGCTTAAGGTTTGGAGTCTGTTTTGACATGATGTGATGTGATGGTGAGATGGGTGATCTGAGTCTTGGCAGAGCTCCATTTGGTAAAAGATCTTGCATTCTCAGAGATCTTTCCATTGCTCTTTCCATTGCCAGTAGCAGTTTGGGGGGCAACTGGCCAAAAAGGGGTCATGTTTCACACTGGTAATCATACTGTAGCTCACATAATAAATAAGCAAGTGGCAAAACTCTCCTTCCCCCTCTAGTCAGATAGACAGATACTACTTAATTTTGTCTTTATCTATCTGTTTATCCAAGTTTGGGACACGTGTTCCAGTTGGCAGTGAGCAATTGTACGTTGACTCATGCACAGTGAGGTTAAAAATTCGGGAAACTAGATAAACTGGAAACTTCAAAGGCATACAAGTTGGGAGCATGGAGTTCATGTGAAGGTCACTTGAACCTAGCTCCTAGAGATGTATTGATAGCTGAAGGGGTTTCTGGCCACTGCCCAGAAATAGATATCCTTGGGCAAACTGTGTCATCAGATGCTGGAGTCATTTGATGGTGGAACCCTTTCACGCGCACAGAGGAGTAGTGATGCAGCTTGTAGGAAATGTCAGCACGTTTCAGTTTTTCCTGGCTGTTCAGTCTAGGGAATGGTGAAGACAGAGTGGGACAGCAGCCATACGCATGAGATGGTGTCAGCAGCAGCAAGTCTCATCCAGGGTGTTGCTCTCACATTGAAGAATGAGATCAATCAATCACAGATACTTACTGTGGACAACAAAGAAATAAGGAATAACCATATGGTCTCAAAAGTCACTTGTCTGAGTAATCCTGTAAATTTTTTATTATTACAGAAAATGTGGTTGAATGCTTCAAGTTTATTCTTTTGCGTCTTCCAGACTAAGTGTCTTCAAGCAGCTGTATCTGTGCAATCATAGCTTTATCTCTGAACTTTTACAACTAGCACAAGATTTCAAATAGTTTTTACTGTTATTGTTCCAGTAGGACTGTCTGTCCAAACACACAGGAATTCAGAGCCCTTACAAGAAAGCTGAGAGTCTAATGAAGCCATCAGTGCCTAAAGACAGTGGAGGAAAGAAGTATAGTGGGTTGACCTTGGCTGGCTGCCAGGTGCCCACCAAGTGGCTCTCTCACTCCCCTTCCTCAGCAGGACAGGGGGGAGAAAATAAGATGGAAAAGCTCGTGGGTCAAGATAAAGACAGGGAAATTGCATATCAGGCAAAACAGGCTCCAATTGGGGAAAATAGTTTATTGCCAATTAAAAATAGAGTAGGATAGTGAAAAACAAAGGTAAAACTGAAAACCACCTTTACCCCTTCCTTCCTTCCCAAGCTCAACTTCACTCCTTCATTCTCAACTTCTCCAGCTTCTCAACTTGAGTGGCACAGAGGGTCAGGGAATGGAGGCTTTGGTTAGTCCATAACAGCTCCTCTTTACCATTCCCTCCTTCCCATGCTGTTCCCTTGCTCCAGTGTGGGGTCCTCCCATGGCAGACAGTCCTTCATGTTCTGCTTCAGCATGAGTCTTCTCCACAAGGTTCAGTCTTTCAGGAACAGTCTTCTTCAGCATGTGTCCCCCGTAGCCATCATTCCTGTTAGAAAACTTGGTTCTGCCTGGGCTCCCTTTCAGAGGCTGCAGCTCCTGCCAGGAGCGTGGGCTCTGACTGGCTGTGTGTGGATCTCTCTTCTGGTGTGGTTGTCTCCATGGGCTGCGGGGGCACAGCTTCTGCACCATGGTCTGCACCAGGGGCTTACAGGGAATCTCTGTTCTGGCTGCTGGAGCACCTCCCCTCCCTTCTTCACTGTTGCAGGGGTGTTCCTCTCACTTATTCTCACTCCTCTCTCACAGCTGCTGCAGGTTTTTTCCCCTTTTTAAGTATGTTGGCAGAGAGGTTCCACCAGCTTTGATGATGCACTCAGGTTTGGCCGGCTCAGGGTCCATCTTGGAGCCATCAGGAACTGGTTCTGTCAGACATGGAGGTAACTTCTGGAATCTTCTCCACCCCTGCAGCCCAACTGCTAGCCAGACCTTGCTATGTAAACCAATAAAAGGGGATACCTTTGAAGCACTTAGTTTTTGGAGGGAATGTCTACCTCTTTTAGAAAAGGACAACGCGTCTCCTGTTGCTTTCCTGACATCATTAAGAATTGGTTCATGTCTCAGATGGGTATCACAGGAAAAGTGGGGAGAGCTGATGGAAGAGGAGCCTGTTCCTTTTAGGTCTCTTAAGGAAGTAAGATTACACCTTCAATGTGGAAGAAAATACAATGACGTGTAAGAGAGAAATGGAGAGATAAATGTGCGCCTTGTTGTTGGGAAGCTGATGTCAAGGCAGAAAATCAAAAGATAGGAGGAGGGACATTTAAGATTGAGCCTGACCTTCTTGGACAGGAGAAACAAGAAAAGGGACATGAGGGGGACAATGAGATGGAGAAAAATAAAAATGCTGTTTTAAAGTATCTGCCAAAAAGTCACAAGGAGTTGCCATACCGGGATGTTTCTGGAAGTTGGGAAGTTGTGATCATACAGTTGAAGAGTTTGTGTCTCAAAAAATGAAGGAAGATTTGAAAGCATTTGGATCAAATTTACATCTTAAGATGAGAAATAACTAGAAGTAGCTATAGTACAGGTGGTGGTGTTGGCATCCAGCACAGAAGTAGAGGAAAAGAATTGTTCATGGAAGAAAAATTTGTAACTTGATTTAAACTGGCTGTGAGGTTTGTTACTCCAATAGTCTGAGAAAATATGAGACTGATTAGGCTGAAGAAGATGGACCAGGAATATTTTACTCAGTTTCAGCTGAAGAGTCACAGGTTCAGACTACTAGAGTTTCCCAGAGGAAAGTAAAATTGTGAAGACAAGGAGATGACGTGAATGTAATCAAAACCAGAGTGAAGTGCTGTCATGACTGCTGGTGGGTGGCTGTGCTGGGTGTGCTTTGTTTGACCTGCCTGCTCTAAAGAGATTTTTCAGGGATGTCAAGCTGCAGTTTTACTTGGAAGTTGTGTTTCTTAGACCTGGAATTACTTAAAGTTATTAAATAAAACCCTCAGACCAACAAAAATTTGAATAGGAGGAGGTGCCAGAGAGCAAAAATTGCACAACCAGCTTCCATTCTGCTGAAAATAGTATCTGGCAGGTCTTTCCAATGGTTTTGGCTCAAAATGAACCCTGATCTGTCAGTTGTCAGCACTGTGCCTCCTTTTAATTACCTGGACTGAAATTACAGTTCATTTGCAAACACTGAATAATTACGTCTGTTGGACATACTGTGGTAAAAGGCAGCTAAAAAGCTTCGCCATTCAGACAAAGTGAGTCTCTCAGCTTTTGGCTTGCCCAGCTGAGCAGCCAGAGAGGAAGCATGTGCCTGGCACAGATTCCGAAGTACCATAAGATCCATCAGGAGTTTTACACCTGATCACTGCATGACATTCTTATTGTTAATTCAAGGTAAAGTAGAGAGAAAAAGTACCTCAAGAGTATCATATTGATGGCAGACACACCTAAGTCTACATGGTACTCAGCTGAATAGTGCAAAAACATATAGCTGAAGGAGTGGACAAAATACATATGCTGCAGTAATGCTCATGAGGAGACGCCAACAAATACAGCACCTTTTGATGTGGAAATAAAATAGGTCATTTATGCCTGAGCCCTGCTGCGCATGGATGGAGGCATGCCAAGGGAGGGGAGCAAAGCTGTGGGCAAGTCTCTGGACAGTAGGCTCTGAGGAGGGCACAACAGCTGGGGACTTCCTGGCATAGAAGAGGAAGATAAAGTCAGTGAAAATCAGACCAGCTGTGTGATCTCATAACAAAAGCCGTGAAAGAGCAAAGAGTGGAGATGAGGGTGGCTGGAGAGGCAATCTGGGACAATATGCTGGGCAGTAAGCAGGCCATGGCACTAGCAGGAGTGGCAGCAGGAGGTAGAGCTGCTCTGAAGGTGGCTCTGGGACTAGGAGGCATCTTGTTGCTCACAGATCCCTAAGAGGCTGAGATCTCAGGAGAGCAAAGTGCCACTGAACAGATGAAAGGTTCTGGCCACTTACAAATTCTGATACTTACACTCTGCTAGCACACACTGTATTTCTGAATGTGTTATTGCTCTCTTGCCCCATCTTCCCTGTACATCCCGTGTCAGACTGCTTGGTTGGTGTTGGTTCCTCCTTAGTGCCTGATCCTTGTAAATGTCTTTAAGATGTACACCAGTGTGTCAGCACAGGCATAGAATCCCACCCATTTGGTGGGATCTTTTTCACTTCCCGGTGTCCAGCTGGGAAAATGTTGTTTGCAGCAAGACATTTGTAAGACCAGCTGAGAAAAGTGCCCTGACTGCTTGTGGCATCCCTAGATCCAAAAGGCTGCTGCCCCTGCAAAATCTGGCACTAGTACATCTGTGCCAACCCATGAGTGCCAGCTGGTGAGATGGTGCCAGTGGGTCATGCCCAGGACTGGTGTGGGGAGTACCATCCTCCAGGCAACAGAGCTTCCTCCTGGCCTCTTTCATTGCCAGTCCAACTTGCACTTCCCCTGGAAGTGGATAGCATCTCTTAAGTCTGAACGACGAGACTTTGCCATAGGTCCTTCATCCTCTTCTTTGCACAGAAATCCATCCATTCCTTCTGAACATCTTCACAGATCAGTCATCTCAGTGTCGTCAGAGTACTCACCAGAGAAGAAGGGTGGCAGTGCAAAATGAAATTTTCAAGCTGTCAAATTCTTCTTTCCTCAGGGATTTAAATATGCATTGTTAGGGCCAAATAGGAGGGTAGACAGCCTTTACAGAGTACCTCAAAGTGACGCTGTATTGCGTCTGTGCCCTGCCTGTTGTGGACATGTTAAAGTAATCTGGGCTGTAACATAGGAATTATTGTTCAGGGTAATCTCACAACACATTAATCAAGTAGTGGGTTCCTTTGGGAGGGTAGGGCTTGTTTCACCATTTTACTTGGAATATATGAATGTAAATACAGATTTACAGTGCCGCCAGTGCAGTCTGGAAGAATATAAAATGTACCCTGTGTATAGGCAGTGAAATCCTAGATAATGTCTATTCTTCTCATCTCTCAAGTGAACGCAGATCCACTAAAGAATATAGACTGTTTTAACCTCCTGTAGTAAAGTGGAATCACTTAAAATATCTCTGAACGCTCCCATTATGCCCATTTCATAGAGGCAAAATTTAAGTGGTTGCCAGATGTTATACCCTCCTGAGTTTCCAAGCTTAGGGTTTTTTTGTGTTTGTATATTCTTCCCTCTTTCTGTAATCCATCAGTTTGGAAAGTTATGCTGGTGGTTTGATTGTTTTGAGCTTGCAAACCCCTGATTCTATGCTTGCAGTTCCCTGGGATACAAAGGTAAATCCAGCCCTAGAAACCCCAGGAGATCTCTCTGGATGGGCAGTGATGGGAGGAGGATGCTACAGAAATATCTTTGGAAAGTCTTTACAGCTCTTTGTGTTGCTCTTCCATGAGGAAAATCTGTATGTCATGGCTCTGTGTGTGAATAACCAATGCTGCTAGATTTACACAACTACTTTTTAGTCCTGCTTCTGTGTTAAAACAGACCTTTACAGTGCCTTTTTATGTGGAAATCTTGTAGCTGGGTGTGGTGGGGAAGCCGCTTGGTGACTCATACTGCAGGGAATTCCCTGATGAATTAGAGTATTTTTACTTCTGGACTTGTGCGCAGTTTCCTTCAACGCTGGAGAGAGCGACCGATAAGAGCAGGCTACAAAGACCCATTCACCGTTCAGCTACCCCATGTTAAAACAGGGTGTTTATGCTTTGCAGAGCTGAAAAATCCACCTCCCACAACGCATAGGTTCACAGCATTTTCGTCATTGGCAATCCCAGGTGCTCCGAGTGTCACGGCGAAGAAGAAAACAAGGCAGAAGCGGATGGTGGTGAAGCACACATGGAGTAGGAATGGCTATAAATAGGGATCGGTCTGTAAATGTCAGGCTTCCTGACAAACCTGGTGTCTTCAGCTGGCAGTAGTGCTGATGGCCACCTGTCAGCACAGTGTCCAGCCTGTGCAGAACAGGCAGGAGCAGCTTCTCCAACTTCCAGAACTGCTGTGCTTCTGCGCTGCCTCTTTGGAGGAGGAGGGATTTGAGGGTCATTCATCCAGCCCATGCACGGTTCCCCCTTGGAAGCCTTGGCTCTCTCAGGATAATGGTTGTTGCTGCTGGCAGTGAGGGAGCAAGGCACTTCGCAGGAGACTCTGCAGGGCTTCTGCCCTGCCCTTCTGTGCATGGATGTTTGGGGTTTATTTCCATTTGGTAAAAAAACCCTCACAAAACATAAGAAACCAGTATAATACCTTGACCCAAGTTTTTAGCTATATAAAGAACTGTCTTTCTCTTCAAAATATTGCACTATAAATTTTAAAAACGCCAAAACAAAGCCAGGCATTTTTTTTGGAGAAGACACTTCTTATTACTTGGTAAAAGTAAATAGTGAAATGAAAGGGAATGAAATAAGACTTTTGGAAAAGCCGTTTTCTCCCTTTTCCTCTGTGCCTCCTCCTCTCTTTCCTCTCCTGACTCCATCTCCCCCCCTCCCTGTATAACAACTGCCCATTTGGGTACGGTAATTCCAGAGAGCAAACTTTAACGGGAATGCCTGAAATGTGTCTGCTTCAGCTTTGTGTTATGTCTGTAATTTGAATTATTTGCATTTTGGAAAGGTATAAATTGCTCTGGTGTACTTGGGTTGGCTGGCGGCCAGGAGGGAGTTGCCTCGGGCCCAGACCAGGCGCGTTGCTGCAGATGTGGCAGGCGTACAATGGAAACTTTTGTGGGTGAGCAGCCCTCACTCCTCCAGCACACGCTGACAGGAGGTGGCATCCCGCCTGCTCGCCAGGCTCCCTGGCGGATGGGCACTGGGGCAAAACCATTTTCTCCAGCATGGGCAGACTATCTTGAGGCTTAGGGCTCCCACAAACCATTCCAATGCCTTTTTTTTTTTTTTTTTTTTTTTTTTTTAATTTCAGCTGAACTGTTTAAACCTGCAAAACATGTTTACTGTAAAAGGTTGACGTAGTGGTCTAAGGTTTCCCTCCTGGAGCCAGTCCCAGTCCGTGGGCGTTGAGATTTCCCTCTTGGTTCACCAGACGTAATATAAGGAATTGTCTTTCCTTCTTTCTTTCTTTTTTTTTTTTTCTGGTCTCTTGGTTCATAACAACTTTTCCTCCCTGTGTTTTTGTTAAGTGAAATGTCACTAGCTGTTAATGAGTTGTCTGTTCCCTACTTCTTCACTCTCTTCCCTTTCCCCTCAGTTGCTGATGGTCTGGACAGTCCCAAGGGAATTTCTTGGAGCAAAACCCATATTGTTCTTACTGGCTTCCAGAGAGAAGCGGCGGCTCTAGATTTTTATTTTCCTATTAGTTTAGATTACAGCATCTAAAATATTTCAGAAGTAACTCCTTTTGTCATCATAAAAATTTCAAAAATACATAAAGGCAGTGCTGCGTGAAATAATTGAAAGATTAGGTGGAAATGGAGTAATTTTGAATTTTACTGAAGTATCGGCAGGAAATAAAAACCAGAAACCTGAATCAGATCATTCATCTTGCAAAGCACAAATTAAACATAGCGAAAAACCTGAACTTCTGGTAATCCGTTTACAAAGGCAAATTGAACACATGTTAACTACTAGTCTGGACGTCTGTAGGTTTGAAAAAAAACTACTCAGCAAACCCCTTCCAAAGCAGAAGTTCCTACACTTCAAAAAATGTGTGATTGTGTTAGTGTTGTGTTGCTTTTATAATTGATTGAATTAATTAGGGGAAGGGAGGGAGGGCTACAAGGGCTGGAGATAAAGGAGGCTGCTCCCAGACAGGGGATGTGTCCTGGCGTGCTGAATTTTGGTCAGGCTTTTTCTACTGACGGCCCAGGGGAAGCATCTGTTGGATAAATTGTGAAGTGATCGCCAGTCCTCCCAAGAAGCCTACTTCAGTTCTGGCACTCTCCAAAGGCATCGTTAAGCAGACTCGAGCACAATCTGGCTGCTCCTTCTCTCTCTGCAGCTGAACATGGCAGTACCAATTAAAGGGATTCCTTTTCCAGCGTCACAAGTTAACACAGGAAGAAACTGAGAGTAGATCTGCTAATTGTTTTCCTATGGAAAGACCTGCCAAATCCACTTTGATATTTGTGCTGCAGCCTTCATGTTGTGCTTCTTTCCATACATTAAAAATAAAAGGGTTTTGGACATTAAAACAATCGCCAGGGATAGTCCCTCAGCAGCATTCCTTTCACAGTAGGACAGCTGTACACAAAAATATTATTTACAGACATTTGTAATAAATCAGGCAGTTCTAAATGTGTCACCTCCATCCTGGCCCTGAAACTGAAAAGAAAAAGTGCATTCACTCTTTTACCTTTCAGAGAGCTGTTTTTCTAAGTCAGGCCCACGTCCATGTGATGAAGTTCGAAATAACTAATATTTGCATTTGCGTGTCCCAATGCTGCAATAAATGTACAAAAGAGATGACATAAAGTCTCGGTTTCCCCTTCATTTCAGTAACATCTGACAGTGGTGGGACTGGTGAAGCTGCATGTGTCTCCACTACCCAGCTTATCCAACAGTCTGCTTATGGCCTTTCATTTGTGTTTTTCTAGGCCTGCAGAATGGAAACCTTACATTCTGTATTATTTTTCTGGTTTCTTTCCTATTGAGGTTTGAAGATACAAGGAAATAAAACCCCACCTTGTCGTCCTGATCCCTGTGTCAGTAATGTGCAGGACAAACAACCAGACACAGCCAGTTTCTTCCAAAAGACATGTTCCCTGAAAAAGTTATAGTTGTGGCTTACATCTATGTTTGCTTGAAAACGGAAACTCAGTAAATTTGGAAGACCCAACACACCACTAAAAGCAGTTCCGGAAGTGGGACCACTGTAGCTGAACTAAACCAACCTTAAAATGGAGTCTAAAACTGTGTTTCCCAGCCTATGGCCTTGCGTTTTGACCCAGGTAGCAGAATTATGACTGCCAGAAGCCAGACTAGGAGTTTATTAAAATCAAATCCTGCATGGCTGAGTAGCTTCCTTAATCCTACCTTTTGTTTTGTATTGTTTAATATTAATATTGAATATGACTTACAGCATAGGTAGTGGTCAGAAGGCATCATAGGTAGCAGTATTTTTGTCTGAAAGTTCAGCAAACTGAGATGTAAAACAGTTTCATATTTTGTCCAGGCTAGTGGCAGCAAACTCACAGTGGCTCTCCCCCATCACGATATCATGCACTCTGGACTGTGGTTCTTCCCTTCAGACCAGCTGAAGGGATTCCTGTCACAGGTTACCCAGATGGTCTCTTAGTTGGGCAACACTTTGAGCAATGTGTTGTGAGAGCTCCTTTTCATTTATGCAGTGCCCCTTCAAAGTGATTGTTTTTGCAATAGTTGCTCCTTTCTTGGCTTGGGAGAGAAAGAAAGGACAGAATTAGATATCTTTTTCTTTTGTCTTTTAGATGGTCACCATGTGTGGGAAATGGAAGCCAAAACCGACAAAGAAATGTGCAAGCCAGTAAGTCTGCCTTAAATATTTTAACATCAAGATGAAAAATATATATTGCTTTCTCCAGCACTGTTACTAAAGAGGGATTTCCAAGGCTTTGGCACTGAAACAGAACAAGTACTTAGGCCTCCCCTCCTGGAAATCTTTCTTTAACGCGAGCATGGGGTAAAAAGCCTTCACTGGAAGCTCTCCCAAAAGTAGGAGAGACCATTTGGAAAATATTTTTTCATTGTCCAGGATGGGCCAGTTCCATCTGCTCATCTTTTGTCTTGCTGGGTCAGTTCTTTCCGCTGCTCCCAAAGCAATTTCTGATCATTTTCCTTGGCTTTCCTCTATCTTCAGCAGAAGAAACATGAGTCCCCTCACAGGAGATCAGCCCCACATTGGAGAAGTATGGCTCCCTCAGCCATGACTCTTAAGTGGGAAGTACATCCACTATTCCACGTCTGCAGGAATATGTAATCCTTGCAAACCTGCAGGCTACAAATTTAAAGATCTCAGCTGAATTCAGGCCAAATGCTAAGAAGAGCATTCCCTGTTATCTTTCAAAAAGTGCCAAAGGACGTTTCGATGGTCATAGCAGATTCACTGTGCATATGTGTAAGCTGATGCTCTAGAAGCTAAATCATTCCTTAGCCCCATGCTGGAGCATTTGCTTTCTAACAGTGGAAGATCATCTACACATTCTCCAGCCCTTTTTCATGTTGCACTAGATGTTCTTGCAACAGTGAATCTCCCATCCACAGAAGCTAGCATGCTTAAAACTTCCTGAGTTTTTATACAAAGAAGTATTGCACTGTGGAAAATGGAAACATTTGAGTAATCCTGTCCCTAACGCTTTTCAAAGGAAATTTTGTTAGGTTCAGATATATCAGGGGTGACCTGCCAACTGAGCCGTTGTGTTTTCTCCTGCTGGGTTAGAGACCACAATTTGATTGTGGTCCCAGATTCTTGACAGAGGCAGGATGGATAGCCTTGTCTATATGCAGTATCATATTTGCTGTCCAAAGGGAAGAAGTGAAGGCTAGTGATTTTTTAAAGATCTGAGCCATGCTAAAATAGCTTCCCTATGTCTACAATCCTTGGCATGGACACTGGGGTTGGTGGGAAGCCATCCTTGCCCACAAAGCCCACCAGTTTCCCTTCAGAGAGTGTTTCTCCTTGTCAGCCTGGGTACCTCCTTCTTAGGGTTAACTTTTCAGTACTTTCAGTAACTTTTCAATACAGCTGAACTGCCTTAGTCATGCCTTGTCTTTCTCATTTGTTGCTTTTGCAGAATTCATTGGTGGTTGAGATACCACCTTTCCGCAATCAGAGAATTACCAGCCCTGTTCAGGTCAACTTCTATGTCTGCAATGGGAAAAGAAAGAGAAGCCAGTACCAGCTTTTCACCTATCTTCCTGCTAATGGTAACAAAACAAATTCTTTATCTCTGCTAGGAAAAGTGGGAGATAATGTTGATACGTGGTTGTGATAATTCTTTAGTAATTCGAATATTTTGGACATATACCTGGTGCTATGAGAGTGATAATAAATCCAGGAGAGCTGCCTTTGTCTCTGCTGCCCACACAAGAGACCTCCTCTGCAGATTATTTCCATTTGCGTTGGTGGCAGAGACCTGTTGAAACAAGGACTTCTGCTTTTGGGAGCTGAAGAGCCACAGCACAAACTCACATGTTTGAGAGAGCACTGAGCTCTCTGCTAAGCTGCTGTAAACCCTTGGTCTGACTTTCTAACCCCAGAAGGTAAATTGCATTTGAATAACATTTCTGAATTCACACCACAACATTTTAAGCATGCTGGGCTCTGAGCTGGAGGTGGTGTGTGGTTTCTCCTTGCAGTCATGTCACACCTTGCTGCCTTGCACGGGGTGAAAATTGAGATGGACATTATGGGTAGAGGTCAGAGTGCTCCATGTAAAATGCTTCATGGATGGGAAATGTTCAGAAATGTGTGCCAGTATTTTTTTTCAAGCTTATATTGTTATGTGTGAAGTGACAATAAAGTCACTCATGATAGCTGAATTCCAAACAGGCTTGTATGAAAATTTTAATAGCTAGTAAATTTAGAGGGTTTTTTTAATTATTATTTGAAATGGCTCTTATATTGAGAACACTCTTTGGGGGAAAGTAGGAAAAGGGTGGTTGCTTTCTTGTTGTTGTTTTGGGAGGAAGAGGAATTAGAAAAAATTATTAGGTTATGCTTTTTTGTAGACTTTCCAAGCAAAAATAATCCTTCTGTGGGAAATACCCACAAAGCAATACTCAAGTAATGTCACATGACATGAAGAGACATGCTAAATTTTTGTAGGTGAAATCCCATAAAGTACGCATTTGGAATTTCACCCAGTTAGCATGTGTGCACTTTTATCAGGACTTAAATTTAAAATAAGAGTACAGGAAACCCCTGACATGGCAACAGAGTGCTTATTGCATATGTTCTGTGTAGCTATGCTTCACTGAATCAGCCTACTTATGCAAACTTCATCCCCAGGGGGATGTCTGTGTATATTTAAAGACTGTTCATCTCTTAAATTGGAAGGAAAAAGAGTTGTTATTCTCTTTCACAACACTTTTCAGCAACAAAAATGTTGTAGAGGCAATCAGGTATTGCCTTGTCACCCAAGTTACCCTCATAAATATTTCAGATTCAGGCCTCTTGTTAACTTCTGTTTATTAAGCAGCATCTTCCCTCCAGCCTTTACATAGGCCCTTTTTTACCATTGTATTCTAAACCCTGGGAACAGTATGCACTCCTGCAGAGTTGGTTTATGCTATCACCATTCCGTGTTTGGAACATTTGATGTTTCATTTGATGTGAAGAGATGGGAATATATACCTAGTGACAGCAGACCTAGTACAACAGAGAATCAGGCTAGACTTTATTCTGCAAAGACATCTTTAATTATGGTAATTGTTGAAAACATTAGGAATCTTGTTTAGTCTGCTGTAGCAATTTAAATTCAAGTGAAATCTTTTCATTTCAGTGCAATGAAACCTGAAAGAAAAAATTTAACACCAGGGTAGAGTAAAGGAAAGCAGGTATTCCTAGTAAATATTCCTTCCATTCTTGTTTGGTTCTCCACTCACATTCTCTTAATACATATGTATATGTTCATATGGGAAATTGAAAAACATGTTGGATTCTTGGCAGCCTCTCCCATAACAGTGGTAAAAGTGAATGTGCTTCTGCAATCATCAGAATTAATAGTATAGTATGTTTTTATTATGCTTGTGTTGTAATGCCTGTGTTACAGCTATAAGGTTTTGCCCTTATGTGGCTGGTATTTTTTTCCATCATGCCTTTCAAAGATAGGTACAATTACCTCAACTATGTATTTAGGAACCATGTATAGTGACTGAATCAGTTATTTATGCTGCTGTATTTCTAGAAGTCATTTTAGGCTGTATTTGATTTCAGTCACAACATTCTTTTACTCTTTCAAGACATTGTAGAAAACCAAAGTTTAGCTCATGAAGAAAAAAATCCTGAGTCAAGAACCAGTGGGTGATCAGTGTAAAAAAATGTAGATGAGATAAGCGTGATTTTGGCCAAGGTAACACTTTGTCTGTTGCTTAAACAAATCTCACAAACAGAGAAGGTGTAGGGTTCTGACAAGCAAATGTCAGAGTGATCATTAAGGGTAAGATGCGGTTTTACACAAATGTGATGGGATCCTGAAAGCTGCTCCTCCTTCTGTGCTGTAGGACTAATCAAATGCTACATTTCAGTGCCTACTGTAGTTTTGCAGGTATTTTTGCATAAGGGAGCTTTTAAAAGCTTCATGAGGCACATTGGACATATATTTTACAGCTCAACTGGACTGTGCCAAAGCAAAATACTGAATATGGACTAAAGCTTAAATATTGCGTGAGCCCCTGGCTGTGCTCCTGGGGTGGGTGTGGGCAGGCGCAGAGCAGTGGGAGAGCCAAGGGCTCGCTGTGCAGCTCCCACCCCCACTGCAGGGCAGTAGGTGTTTTTTCCTGTAGCTCCTATTTCTCCTCATTCCCTAGGGGAAAACAGCCAGTGGATCCAGGGACACGTGACCTCACTCATCCCACCTCCCATGGATGGTCCTATAGCGTCTCCATGGAGTACAGCTCCGTGACATGCAGCCAGCACAAGCTGCCATCTCCAGCAGTGTTATTTCACCGCCACAGGGTTTCTCCCATGCTGCAGAGATGTGGCAGGATTGTACCTTCCCTGCGTTAGCTCAAGTGTTTTGCAGAGCAGGGACTTACTTGGGGAAGATGAGTTCCTGCTTCAGAAATAAAAAAACTGCTGTAAAAATGAAAATCTTACTGCTCTGTAAATGAAAAGTTTAAGTAACAAAGCAAAACAGAAAGTAGATGCTTCTCGAAAGGAACCAAGATCTTGAAAACAGGCTTGCTTAAGTCTTTGGCTTGGGATAGACTGTAAACCTAAGTACTCATAATCCACTTTTAATTGAAATGTTGATTTTCTGTTCTGCTAAATTTGAGCAACTCCTGAATCCTTTATTAGCCTATATTGTACAGAAATTACTGTAATGTCATTTTTTTTAGTATTACTCCAAATGCATCACTGAGCAATTGCATATCAGTTTTGTCCTGGAGCCTACATGCTGTAGGCTCTTGAGACTCCTCCACAGACATGCCTGGCACAGAAATATAAGTAGTTTCCATACCATTCTGCCACAGGTGAATTCCTGCAGCTCATATGGTAAGTATTGGTATGTTTTGCATATCACAACTCCTCATATCACCACACCCCATCAGAATTTGAGGACCAGACACTGCAGTCGGGAGTCTGAGCAGAGCACAGTGAGCAGACCCTTGGATGTTAAAGCACCTCCGCTGCTGCAGCTCTGTGCAGAGGGGCTCTGCAACTCCATTATGTGCAGCAGAACATTTTGGAAAACCCTTTGCAAACACTGCACTTACAAACCCTACCCTCTAGAAGAATGCTTTGTTTCAATTTCTGTTCACAACTGCATATCATTTTGCTTCTATGAATTCATTATATCATTGGCTCCTATATGCATTTGAAACAGGAGGAACAGTCTTCTGAAATCACCAGGTGTAAGCAGTAGCATTTCAGGGTTAAACAAACCTGGAGAGTCTGAAGAAGCACGCAGGCATGTATGCTGTGGTTCCAAATCCTGTGTTTTCATCTGCTGAGAAAGCTGAAGTTTTCCTGCTCAGAAGACTTTAAACAATGAATGATAAGGATTAGATGTCTGACTGTTTCGATTTCTTTTAAGTAGGTACAAAAAAATAGAGGAAATGTGTACAAGAACTTATTTTTGCAGATAGCAGCAAGTGCTCTCTGTGTTTTCTGTTATCCAACAAGTATTGATATCAAGAATGTTGAACACAGAAAAGTTTTTCTTTGAATTTTATTTAGACAAGTAGTGATATTTAACTAACCAGAGACAGGCTAGTTTGTCTAGGAAATATTTAATAAAAAGGAAAAAGGAAAGTTGATGTGTTTCTTTTACTGGAATGAAAAATATGCTTTTGCAGAGTTGATGATGAAGTATTTCCAGTTTCTGTTTCTGTCAGGCTTCTTAATTGTCAAAGCATTATTAAAAGATAATTTCATTGCTTCTACTATTTATTAAAATGGTGTTGATATTCTGGGTAACTTTTACTTTGAGATGCATTTCGCTACCCACAGGGCCAGATTTCCAACTGCACAGCCTTCGCTCACAGACCTAGCTTTTCTGCAATTCCTTTGCCTTCTTGCAGTCGTCTGCACAAGTCTCCAAGGTGTTGAGCTCCTCTGAAAACCTGGCCACAGTGACTTGATGGGAATGGAAGTCCTTTGAATCTGTGGGTGGGGAGTTGTGTGGAGAGCCTGCCTGTGGTGACTGTGTGCCTTAATATTGTGGCACAGAAGTGAAGCTCTTAACATTGTAGAATAGAATCACAGAATATCTTAAGTTGGAAGGGACCCGTAAGGATCGTCAAGTCCAACTCCCCACTCCTTGCAGGACCATCCCTTGGTGTACATCCGAAAAGGGCGAGCACTGCCCGCTGCACATTGTTGTCAGCATCCTCCTGACTTCCTGCCTCTGCTCTAAAATTATCCCCTGCCCAGCATACAGATGGGCACACCAACACTCTTCTCACGGCTGCATTGAGCAGCCATGCATGTTTCACCTCAGCTCTTCCACCCACACCTCACTCTCTAAGTTAAAAGATGACATCAGCCCCCTTAGCAGAAAACTACAAAATGAGGATGCAAAGCGTTGCCACTCTAATGTGACACAGCATGTGGCTTGTGCTGATTGTCTCCTGACACCTCTCACCTCTCAGTATTTGTTGAATTTTCCTGCTTGAGGTTGGCAAAATTATTAGGCTAGTCCTTTATGCAAAACGATGGTGATTTGGGTGCTGCTGAGGGAGCAGGGCCAAATGCAGTGCCTGTGTTGTGAAAGGACTGTAACCAGTGGCTGCTGCGGTATGACCATAGCAGCACCTCGACAAGGGGACTGAGCATGGCTGCGTCAGGCCTGGAGCCTCAGATCTGCTGGAGGTGTTTCCGTCCTCCAGGAGCATCTGGACTGCTGCAAAGCCAGCACATGGCAGGACAGGGCAACAGAAGGGATGGGGTGAAAGGCTGGTCCCAGGGGACTTTATTTTAGGTGAAAATAGGAATCACAGTTACTCATTTCGCACTATACACTGACATAGATTAGTGGCTAATTGTTAATTTTGACATTTAGTAGAGTAACTAAAAGCAGGTGAGGTTTTGTCAGATCCCTGTTCTCATTTAAGGCAATCACAAAAGTCATCGTTGTCAGGTGCATCAGCTCCCCCGCTCCCATCCAGGAGCCGTGGGAGGTCTGTGGCCGAGCAAAGGAGGTGGTGTTGTACTCACCAGCATCAGACTCTCAGGTGCTGGGTACCACTGGAGCTGCCCATGCTTCATCCATTGCACACTCTTCATCCAGGTGACATCTGTTTTCAGCAGTCAGACAGAGCCTAGCCAGCCGCATCCGACCTGCAGATGGAGTCTGTCTTGATCTATATATAGAGGCAGAATGCTGCCTCTGTGTGGTGCTCCATCTTCACCTGGAAGGCCAGGAAAAAGCATCACCTGTGTGATGTCCCTGAGACAGGCAGGGGTGGACAAGCACTATGTAGAAGCCCCTGGCTGTGTCTGACCATCAGCAATGATCACCCATGATAGTTAGCTTCCAGTGCATATAATAGTCTTTTGTCAGTACCTCCCTTATAAAATATTCCCCTTCAGATAAAAAATCCCCAGCTTGCAGTTTTGATCATTGAATTCCTCTGCATGAGCATTTTGAGGACTCCTTCCCTTGTTTCCCAGTGATTTCACATGCAAGCCAGGGTAAAGTCAGCACGGGTGGTGTAATGTTGTGTAGCATCATCAAAAAAGACATCAGCCCAATGGACTTTAACATGTCTGGCAGAGGTGACATAGAAAGCCTTGGCCAGTGCAGCCTGGGTGTTGTGCACAGTTAAACCTCCAGCTGAAGGCAGTAGTGGAGCCAGGTGCTGCACCTCACTGGAAGCAGCAGTAGAGCAGCCCAGGTGGGCATATTGCAGGACTTGATTTTCCTATTCAACATTGTAGGATTTAACAAAGTGTTATGGTGGAAAATTGTGCCTTTCAAGAATTTTCATCTCTTTGTTTTGAAAGAAAGCTAATTCATAATCTTCTGTACTAGCACAACCCAAAATGCCCTCTGCCTACCTTCTACTTCTCTCCACCTGGTTTAGCAGTGCATGCAACAAGCTACCATAGATAATCTTCTGTCTCATCAATATGTGTAGAATAACCTAATAGTTTAACAGCTGTTGAAAAGCATTTAGCAAATGAGTTAGCTGGAAAGCAGTCCTAAATCAGATAATGACACTGTCCGAGATTATATGGTAAGGTGTATGCTCAAGGTTTCCAACTCTCCCTGGAGCTATTCTTGTATAAAACTGTACATATTCATCTGAACTTGTAAAAATCTATGCACAAAACCCAAAAAGGGCAGACAGGCAGGCAGGCAGGCATGTTTTAGAATTAGTCCTGATGAGCAGCACCAGTAGCAGTCTACTAGCAAGAGAAGGTGAGTTCAGATACTTGTGCAGATAAAAGCTGCACATGCATGTGCTGCCTACAGTGTCTTGATAGCAAGAGGCTCCCTTTGTGTCTGAGTCACCATACGCTGGATTAAGTAACTAAAAGCAAAGGCTTGATAGCAGCTTGACCTTTAGAAATGTTTTGCTTTCGTAGGGGCCTAGGGAAAAACACCACGTTCAGAGACAGCATCTGCACGGGTCCCTGTAGCTATCTCACAAGATCCCTGGGACTGAGTGCTCATCCCTTGTCACTGAGATTGCCACTGTTGCACATACGTTGGCAGGGCATTTCTGAAAGTTCTCTTCAGCCACTGCTGCTCGGGTGTTACTGAAGCAGGGATTATGTTTTGTGAGGGCAGTCAGCCCCTTGCCTCTCCCCAACACCAACTGCTCCACAGTCAGAGCAAGGGGTGAGGCCTCAAGTATGCTGGATCCAGCCAGTGCTGCAGCAGCAGCAGCCAAGATTTTGTCTTTGCACAAATCCAGAGTGGCTAAACTGTACATGGAGATGTTTCCACATCCCTAAGCAGTCTCTGGTCGACCAGCAGCAAAGCAGCAACAGGAGCTGGGGTGACCTATGCAGTGTCTTCTGAAGGTGTGCTGCCAGTATTAAAACTGACTGACAAGGAACAATTTCAAAGGCACAAACAGCCTTTCAGAGCTCAGCTCAGCAATAGAGATTTAGATACCTAACTCCTCAGCTCTCTTTCAAAGTCTCATCCTAAATTCTTATCAATTGCCAGACATTTAGTTGAAGAATTGTGTGTGTGCACATGATGAAAAAAGCAGTGTTTTGATTTTTGTACTCTTAACTAAAATCTGTGTGCAGGTGCCAGGGAACTACATCATAGTCTGCACCATGAAAGGAAGCTATTTTGTTGAATAGGTTCAATCAGACTTTAGGGTAAAATAAATACATTGTAGTGCCATAAATGTCTACACTGATAATACTACATGGAAATGGGAATTTGATAGTTGAATGTTAATCAGGATAAACATCTGTTTAATTTATAAGATTTTTTTTTTCAGTTCACATATTTTAATAACATTCTCCCCCCCCCAAAAAAAAAAAAGTTTAAAACCCCATCTGGATTGCTAAAGTGCAAAAGCAAACACACTTGTTAGAATTGTCAAAAAATACATATAATTTATATCTGAGCACTTTCTGACTCCCTTTACTGAATGTGCATGATTTATTATTTTTCTAGGTTTGATATATTAACTTTTTACCTGCTAGAAAGGCCTTTCATTTAAATGTGGGCTTGCAGAACTGGCTGAAATATTTCTCCCAGATTCAGACACACACAGAAGGACCATTGTCTTCCACCAGTGCCTTGGTATGATGTCATAACCCTGATCTCTCTGAGTAAGAAGCTTTGATTTATAGCTAGGGCTGCTGCCAACGCATGGTTCTCAGAACTTCATATTAAATTAGATGACATAATGACATGAGTTCAGAGTCTAAGAAGATATCACCAAACCATTGAAAACCAGTTAGAAATTAATTTGCTTATCAGACTAATTTAGAACAGTGATCTCTGTCATATTATAATATTCAAAATCGAGGACTATTTAAAACTGTCTGTCAGCTGACCTAATGCATTGTGAAGTAACAGGCATTTAAAAATTCACTCTACAAACCAAACTTGCATTCTTTTTCACCTTTTTAGGGCAAGGGCCATATGCTTCACCACTCTTAAATGAATAATGTTGCTTCTCAGTCTGAGCGTACGTAGAAAGAGTATAATCTTTTTTGTTTACAATTTCACAAATTCTGGCTTCATTGCTTCAGTTTATTATTATAGGCAAATCTCAGCATATGGCAAATTCAGTCACAGTTTTTCATTCTAGCCAGCTGAGAGTCTGCAATTCTGGGTGCTACCTCAGCACCACAGAACAGTTTTGAGACAGAAGGATTGCTGCTATTTGATATGGCTCTGCTGGGTTTAAGAAATTACTGTTTCTGCTGAAACTGTTTGGAGGTTCTGAACAGCTGTAGGGCTTCGCAGTTAATTGCCAGCCCAGGCCTGCTGTGTGACTGACTGGGAGTGTCTCTTTTAGCTGGCAGGGTTTTACCAAGTCATTCAAGATTTGAAATATTTGAGCTAGAAGTTAGTTAGGCTAATATTGTTCTCTGTTAAATGTTAATCCTGGGAAAATTAACGGTACTGTCTAGATCACATTGCATCTCCCTTTGTGAAATACTCATTTGTGGAAGTCAGTGACAATGGAAATGGATGTATGTTATGGTAGCTAGCTTACCATGCCTCCACGGAGATGTATAACAGGGCTCAAAACCTGTTTTTCAATCTTGGATTTTTCACTTGCCGTTCATCAAGCATGAGTCAGTAGGTAAAGTGATAACACAGGTACCCAGCTGGCCAGTGAACAGCCCTGTCTGGTGGGTTGTCTTGTGCAGAGGGTTCTCCTGTGGATTGCCCAGGATTCTCCTGTGCAGGGTCAGGATTTGGACTTCCTCCTTGAGGGTCCCTTCCAAGTCTGTGTATTCTATGATTTTCTTATCTAGGAGAAAACAATGAAGCTGTGAGGGTTTGTATCCTAAGTCAGGTGCAGTTGCTCACCCCATCTGAGCATCTCAGTCCCCCAGAAGTCAGTGAGACAGTGGGTGAGGGTGTGTTAGTTCCCTATAGCCTCATTATATTGTTTGAGTAATGCCACAGACACTGTGATGGAAAGTGGGTAGCCAGCGAGTACAGTTACAGGCTGTTCTGCATTGGTTTGGTGAGGTGTGCCTTGAAACACCCATAGCTCTTACTTTGGGCCCTCTAAAATCCTTTGAAAAGTGGAAGAAAACAGTTGTCCTTTCAAAGAAAGAATGTAAGATGATTTACGCCAACTTTTGACACAATCAGAGTATTTTCAGAATTACCAGATCAGGCCCCCAGCTAGTTTGAGTTTGCAAATACAAACATTGGCAAAGATTTTTGGCCTTTTTTTACTCATTTGTTGAAGTTATGTAGGCTGGGGAGAAGCAGGTAGCAGGACAGAGTAGCACAAATAAACCATTAACTGATGTAATGTAACAGTTTGTGGTGTTGTGTCCTCCACAAGTCAAGTACTACAATTATTCATGTAAAATACTAAAGTTGAGATCTGGCCAGAAAGGGGAATGTCTTGTGTTTCTTCTGACACACTCAGCCTTACAGGTCTGATTCCACATCATCTGGATCATCAGTAATGTTTTCTTCATGGAAAAAAAAAGTCCTTCAGACTCTCCTCCAAACTGGTACCTCATAAAGACATTTGCAGTTTTTTAAAGGGGGTTGAGGGGATGCCATCCCAGTTTGCAGGATTCATGCACTCACTCTGCTCGAGGCTAATGGCTATGCAACTGGCGAAGCACAGAAAAGTCAGATGCAAATCCCTTCACCATTTCAGCAGGAATACTTTTTCTGTCTTCCAGTGTGATACTTACTCTAGTGATGAGATTAGCATACAAACAAATACGTGATACTGAGCAAGTGGTGACTTTTTTTACTGTGTTGAAAAAACACATTAAAAAAGGTAACGAAGACAGTTCAGTTGAACAAGTTCAGGCAACTCTAAGCATAAGTCCAGGTATTTAAAGACAATTTGTTTCCCACTACATGAAATAACTGATGCCCGGAAGTATTAGCTCAGAGCAAAACAATGTCAACAGATGTCAACTAAAATGGAGGTGCCACTTATTCTCATATCTCTCCTTCTTGTTTCCCTCTCTGGCTACCAACCTGCCATTAGCAAACAAGCTACTGTTGCTTACCCTGACTAGCCCTGACCAGTCTCTGTTTTCCCTCTGAATTTGTAGGCACCAGGAGTGTCTTTGGTTACTGTCACCTCCAAGTGAGTTTTTGGACTAACAGGTGTGGAACACAGTCCCTCCCACCCATCAGTTCTTCACCTGGTGCAGAGCAGGACTACTGGTGATCCAACACTGGCTGCAGTGTGTGTATTTCAGCGTAGCAACGTACAAAAAGAGATTCACAATATTAATGGGCACTAATCAGAGCTCCAAATGGACCCCATGGCATTGCTTTTGTAAAGAAAAAAACAGGACTGAAGTGACAAAAAAGTGCTTGGCAAACCAGGTAGCAAAGATGTGCTGTGGAAGAGCTACAATGAAAAGCCGTCATGAGATCAGGAACTTGCCTTCTGTAAAGTCTCCAGCCTGCCTGCCACCAGGGCTATAACCCTTCCCTAGGTTATAACAAGTCAGACAACTCCAGGGTTTATTGGAGTTGTATTGCTAGTGGTTGAGCTTGGAATTATTTAGCACAGGTGTTTCTATAACAGTGATATATTGGGAAAATTCAGTGTTCAACAACCATCATATTTCCAGCTGTGCTGTGGTTAGTGCTAGCACAGTGAACCTAATATAAAACATGTGAGAATATTTGCTAGCTCAGGAACTTATTAAAGGTATTTTCTTACAATATCTGAGTTGCTGTGTTTATCTAGGTGTGTTTCTTTGGTCTTGCATTTTCCTAAAGGGTGTGATAGTGGTTTTGTAAAGCTGTCACCGAACCTGGAATCTGCTTCTCTGTAACCAAGTGCATTAGTAGCCAGTGTGCAGCACACAAGCTGGTGAAAATAAGATTATGAGAAATCCAATGACAGTCCCTCACACCTAGCATATTTGTCTGGAGCAGCAGCTGTGCATCTGTTACATATATAGACCTGTTTTTACTAGGGTGCTAGAAATCTTGAAACAAGTGTTGCAAGCATCTACATGTAAAAGAACATAAAAAGAACAAAGTTAACAAGGGGCTTGGGGACTGTAAAACAAGGGTAGTGAAGTGCATTCACCACCAGCAAAATCTGTGAGTGTTAAAAGAGGTTTTATATGTGCAGATGGACACGTGTGTTTTAAGGGGCTCAGAAAGACTCATACACAAACATAATAAATGGCCGGACAATGTGTAAGGGTTTTGTAAAACACATGCAAATAAAAATGCAGTCACTCACGCAACACACATGTATCTGAGCTGAGTTGTGGAAAGATGTTTCATTATTGACTTCATGCCACAATGGGTTGACTCTTAGAATATTCTGAAAAATATTCTCTGGTGTCACCAGAATCTTTTTGGAAAGAAGATAAATGCCTCTATGCATCCATACTTAATAGTTGTGTGCATTAGAGTTGCATCTGTCTAGAAGAAAATACATCTACAGTCTAGCCTGTTATTTGTACTTTTCCTGATAAAGTGGGTGAATTTTACTTGTGCACTGCATCTGTTGTAGTGGAAGCTTCAAAGACACCTCTCTTTGATTTGAGAGAGAAAGCAAATGTTGAAACAACACTTCCATTTGAGAAAGGATCTTTCTGCTCTGATTTGAGAAAGCAGCTCTGCATTTGAAAAAGCAGTCATGTCATGACTGAGTTGGCGCTCACTGACAATCATTTCTGTCCACATTCTGGTAGTTTTTAGACACATGACAGCCCAAATAGGGCATCATTTGGGACAGTGGGTAGAACAAGCAGAGGTCTAGACCAGGAGTCAGTTTTTCTTGGTAGGCAGAGACTGACTTATATTTGTTAGGAGCTGGCATTAGCAGAAATTAAATGCAATTATGTAAAAAACTAAACAAATCAGATCCTACTCTTTTCAAAAATATCCTCTTAATTGAAAACTTCTTGTACATAGCTCTTTGTCATGTATCTTTGCAACTTTATTTTCATGGAACTCTGAAAGCCCCATCTCTACCTTATTATGCTCCAGTTTACTGCGTGTACAGACATTTATCAAATGGGCCATCAGTAGCTGTAGAAATGCAGTAGTCTATCCAAGTTAAAATTCTTGCCTTGATTACTACAAATCCATGGAGCCCTTGGGTCCAAAGCTTCCACTGCAGCACAGCTATTTGCAAATAGATTTTTATAGCACATTAGTGCTGGAGGAGAGTCCAAAGAAAATAGTCCTTTTCAATATTAAAACCAGCTGTGACTTTCTTGTGCTGATGACTCATTCATTTTTTTTTATAGGGTGGGAGAACTAGGCAAAAGACACACAGAGTCTTATTCACAACGTTGTTTGTTTTGCAAAGGGTATCCTAGCCACAAGCCAACTTGATCATACCAATACGCAACTCATGTTTATTTAAAACCTTTTTTCTTTTAACAGTTCCAATTATAAAAACAGAACCCACAGATGACTATGAGCCTGCTCAAACCTGTGGACCAATGAACCAAGGCTTAAGCCCTCTCTCTAAACCGTACTACAGTCAGCAGATCATGATGCCCCCTGATCCTGGTTCATGCCTCGTGGCCGGCTTTGCCTCCTGTCAGCAGAGAAACGCTGTGATGTCACCTTCTCCCAACGCAAGCCCCAAGCTGCACGACCTTTCCTCCTCTCCTTACAAGTGCATCCCCAACCCGGGCCACAGTCACCTCGGACTTCAGCAGCCCGCTGGAGGTGTCCCCACCATACAGGAAGTGCCAAGGTCTATAGTTGTGCACCCAAGCCCCCCCGAGCAATCATCTCACGTCATGCTGCAGCCGCAGGTGAGTCAACATCTGAGCAGTAGCTGTCCCCTTGGTTATCAACAAACACTCTATCCCAACAGTCCCTCTTCTCCAGTTCCATCTGTTACCCAAGAGCCAACCTATTTGCAGTCCTGCAGTCCAACTCACTCATCCATAATGGGTCAACAGCAGCAGCAACTGCCGAAGGTTCACAGAAATGAGTCTCCAACAACCCAACCACTGTCATTGCCAGAGTTGCATGAGGAAAGTAATCATAATTTGGCCCCTATTCCTGTAACGATCAAGCGAGAACCTGAGGAATTGGACCAGATGTACCTGGATGATGGTAAGTCTTCCACAGCATAGGTTTGCATTCACCATGTTGCTCTATCAGTGAGTTCCCTTAATGCCCCCCTTCTTTTGAATCCTAGTGGAAAAAAAGTTGAATTAATAGCCTGGTGGAAAGGTGCGGACTTTGCTTGGATTGTCTTTGTACAGGAAAGGACCCTTTCATTTCATTTGCAATAATGAAACCACATTATCTAAGCATTAAATGTTGTTAGTTAGCATAGAGCTCTAGCTGCATGACCAATAGCTATGTTGTAATAATCTTAACTGTATGTTTTGGCTTACCCCCATGCCAGTGACCTGTGGAGCTGCAGTGAAAACCTGTTTAACATTGTCCCATTCACAATGCAGTGAAATGTCTTATGGGCAAATCTGTTCACTGAAACTAAATCTTAAACTGCTCTACTTCAGTTGGGAAGGTTCAAATTAAAAATGGAGGCGTATCTTTCAGCATCACTTTTCTATCTGTTTGCATCTGACATTAAGACTACTTTTTTTCCCCATTTTTTTTATTGTGGCCTTGCTGCTGCTTTTTCTTCTTTTTTTCTTTTTCTGGTTTTGTGAGATTCTGTATGTATATATATTCTACATGCATCACTGAATAGTTGAAATGCTGTGATAAACTTGTAAGACTCTAGTTCCAAAATTAAAGGGATAATATGGAATTTGGTTATGTGACCTTACTGAACTGCAATTTAGCATTTGCTGCTAAGTATCCCAGTAGTATTCTGGATCCTCATCTTAATGCAGGATGTGAATTCCCTTCCAATAGCCACGTAACTTTATACAACATACCATGCTAGTTGAAGAAGAAATGTCACTTAAACGGCTGCATTGAAACTAATTGGTGCCAAGGAACATCTGAATGTTATTGTCCTTCGGGGAGAATTTAAGGACAATTCATTGCACTGTTTTTTAAAAAAAAGGACATTCTGTCATTCTTTTTTAAACAGCATGTAACTCACTGCATTAGGAGTGCAAATTAATGTTCTGGAGCCTGAGTAGCATCTCTTTGCTTTTTAACTCTAGGAAAATTATTTTTCTTAACAGAAGTTGTTATTGGTTACATGATAGAGAGATCTAGGGAACTTTTCCTAATTAGGAGTTAAGGTCACTAGTTTTGCATAACACATCTTTTGTGACAAGGTTTTCTTCATACAGTGTGCCTTTTTTTCACTTACCTATGCTGTAAGGAGCACAATTTCAACAAGCTGAATGAGAAATGTACACAAACCAAAACAAAAAAGCCATGCCAGAATTTTGGGGTTGAGAGAAAACAGAATTTATCTATGTGAGGAACAGAATTTAGGTAAATCTAAACCTAGTGTCTAGCTGTCTTCTGTAGAAAAGCACAGGAAAGGGGCAGCCTTTACCTGCTTTACCTCTCAAAAATCCAGCAACCTCTTCTCCGACAGAACCATGAAAGCTGCCTTTGGCTGGTCTCTACTGGAGAGATGGGACTGTGTCTCAGGGATGAAGGGTGAATCAAGCTCCTCAGCCATGCCTACTTTCTCATGGAGGAACAGAGGAACTTTGTTACCATGTAGGCTGAGAGAGAGGTTTTAGTTTTTTCGGCAATGCTCATTCTCTCTGACGAAGCGTAAATGGTGTAGCCTTAAACCTCATCTCTGTTCCATCACTCTCCTCTGGGCACACATACATACCAGTCCTCTAACAGATGATCAGAACTAATTGTAGATGCCATCATGTACATCTGCACCGATACTTGAAGTTGTCTTTGAAGATCTCTTCAGCTAGCCAAATCCAGATACACTTCCCTTTGGCATCCAGCAAGCTTTCCAAATCCTTCTGTGGCTGACCACAAGAACTATAGACGAAGAAAGAATTCTTAGGTGTAACAATCCTGGTAACAGTATATAATAGGAAGAAACCAAAGCCTTTGTAGTTCAAAGAATTAAAACACCACCAGTTCCCTCCAAGCGGGTCAATCAGAAATGACTAAACTGATGTTTAAGCTTGTCTCAGGGGTCACACTGATGGAGCTCAAACCACATGAGCTGCCTTTTCCTATCTAAATCTTATCTTACTGCCTGGAGAAGAAACGCTCTATGTATATCTGGAGTGCACTACTACCCTATTCATATTTGTCTCGGTATCTGGACAATTGAGAGAGAAAGTATGCGGCAGAGGGTCTAAGGGCAGGAAGTGTTTCTTGTTGGATTTGTGCTGGCCAAGATGCTCTGTTCAAACTGTGCAGAGCTCTGGCATACCTCAGACATGCAGCACAGGAGCATGAAGCTGTGAGTCAGGCTGGAAGCCTGTTTTAGGTCTGTGCTATATGCATTCCATGAAGGCACTGCAGACATTGGTTTCACATTACATTTAATCTGATGGAACTGCAGGCTCCTATGGAAAGGGTGGCCTCAATCCATATTGCTCTGTCACATGTTCTTGCTGCTTCCTTCGAGTCATATCAATTGATTATGGAGCACCAGGGCAGGCCAGTGGAAAATCAGCCTGCCCAAAATAGCAAAATCCACATAGTTTTCTGTTGGGTCAGCTTATGGAACCATGTCCAGTAGCTAGGTCCATCCCTCAAGAACAGGGGCAGGAAGCCTCGTGCTGTGGGTCGCGGGTGCTGCACAGTCCCTCTGTGTGGCAGAAGCCCACCAATAGTCCAGAATAAGTGTGAGTTGAAGGCACATCTGATGTGATCTCATGCTCCCCAGTAACTATCTAATCACTCACCTTGTTTTGCTTAAAAATCCCCTTCTCGTGCTCGCCTGTCAGTTACGGAAGGGTGATGCCTGGGCTGCATCACACAGTCCCAAAGAGCAGTTTGGCCACTCTGGTGACTGCCTGAGAACCGCTGGTGTTTGCTCCTGGTGTCCCAGGAGGTGCTGCTCACTGGGGTCAGCCCGGAAAAGGCAAAGTACGTATGCAGCACCTTTGTGCCTGGTGCTATTCCATTCACACCTCTGGCCATAACGGTGGAACAAGGGACCGTGGGTTTTGGCAAGTGGCTCGTACCAAACAGGAGCAACTCGTTTTCCCATGGGCCTGACTTTTTTCTAAAATAGGAGGTTCTTTAAGCTGTCACCATTTTTAATTTCTTGTATATCCACCTCTAAGTGTTTTTCTTGTTGGGGAAGTGGGTGTAATATCTGTAGCACTTGTGAACAATATGAAAGCCAGAGACAAATCAGGTGTACTTAACTGCATTCCTTGCCTGCTACTCCAAGTATAACAACTCTTTTCCTCATTCCTGATTAATGAAATATTTTAATGACATTAAAAACTAAATTCTGAAAGCATCAGTCATTTTAATAAGTATATATTCACAGCAACCTGTAGCTATTTACCTCCAGTTTTACCTAAAAGTATTTAAAAAGTGTAAGGTATTGACATCTAACATACTTAGGGGGCTACCAGACAATTAAAATATCCAATTGATTTTCCCAGATTATATCTGATAAAATTTTGGTTGCTTGTTTACCACGTTAGGGAGGTTTGATTTATGTATCTAATATACACACAGAAGTTTTGGACCAGGTATAAACAGAAATCTTTTGGTTTCAGCTTATGGGTTCAAAGTAGCATTCATTCCTTTTGTTCTGGAATATGTTCAAATACAGACCATTTACACGGCAAAGTATAGATGGAGAGAAACAGTCAATGAATTTATATAAATATAGATCCTTTATATGACATTTTTCTGCTTTGGTAAAGGTGGGTAGCTAAAGTGATATAAAGGGAGCACATGAAGAGAATTCCATTTTGGCAAGTAAGTTCTCGTCTTGGCAATCATATTTTAAATCAAAATCTACAGTAGCCACCTGGGCTACTCATTAAATGTGCTGTCCATTTCAGTATGAATATATGATTCCACGTATAGAACGTATTTGAAGCTCATGCAGTAAAGTGATACCTGATATATAATGGCTATGCTCTTGATACTGAAAGGTATCTGGCTTGGATACCAGCACCCGTTTCAAATCATTTTGAGTTCAGCCTTTAAGCAAAGCTTATGGCTGACTGCCTTTGCTGCTTTCACAGGAAAATTTGATTAAAACTGGCTGAAATTGTGACATTTATGCCTGGTTTTGGTCCTCTGCAAGAGTCCATGGCCCTTTGCAGGGGGAGAGGGAGTGTCTCCTGTCCTCTGCACCAGGAGCTCTTGCAGAAACCAGGAGGACATTAAGGCACCCTGGTAGGTGGTGCCGGGACTGACACTGTTTCCATATGCATGTGCCACTCCTGCCCTAGACAGTGAAAGTTAAGTGACGTTTGCCTTTCAGGTCTAACCTGGGAGCAGTGCAGAGTGCTAGGGTGGTGGAGCTCATGGAAAGTCATTACGCAGGCAGGCTTGAGTGGCCACTTTAGTAGAAGTCCATGCTGTAATTTAAGAGAATACATGCTGTTTAGGTATTGATGTGTCTGCTATACTGCCCTCTGAGACATGAAGTGGAATTAATACTGCCCAAAGAGATGGATAGTTTGGGGAAGCTACAAGCTGATGAGAATTCTTCCTGGTCCCTTAAACCAGATGTGAAAATTTACCTGATTTATATCTTTGACATCTTTGTATTTATATTTTGAGTGGGCTCCTCTGTGCGGTTGTCTAACTAGTACTTGGGTCAAAAGCTATGCTAGTCTGCTCTTGAACAAATCCTCCTTCTTTTCTGTTGCCTAGGGCAGCTCAGACAAATTTTCAGAATTTTAACTGCTTTTCTTAGTGGTAGAAGAAACCCCAAGCCACAGGCAGGACAGTATAAGTTCACACAGCTTTCCGGATGTTCAGGCAGCTGGGAACTGGCCAGGCTCACAACAGGAGATGCTGAAGGTGACTTGAAATCATCTTCCTCATCCCCATTTCCCTTTCCTGGACCTAGTGTAGCCTGTGTGTAGCACAGAACTGAGCTCCAAATCTTCCATTACACCAGGATGGAGAGTTCAGTTAAGCATGTTGATGCCAAGAAACATTTTTCGGGTTGTAACTGGCACTCCCATGAGCTATCACATATTTTACCTGCAGCAGAATGACACTCATTTGTGAAATTATTTCCTGCTGTTAGAAACATCAAAGAATGTAGTTTTCATTACAGATTAAAATGAAGCTATTTTGAGAAAGCAAAGGGGAAACACATTGGTACCAACAGGAAAAAATGCATGGCTTACATTCGCAGCAGATTTCAAGGTGTATTGTACATTCTGTAATCCCATTTGTTATATTAAGGCACAAAACTGTACAAAAGCAGTTTTTAATTGAAAGCAAAGCAGCATCCTGGAGGATTCTTTGATCAAGGTACTTGATTACTCAGTGCTTGAGTACTGAAGGTGTGGCTTCTAGTTTCAACTTTTGAGATGCAGTGCCAGCCTTGTTGAAATCAGGAGCACACTCCTATTGCTGGCCTTGAGGCCAGGGTTCCACATGCTGTTGAAAAACATGCTGTCCTGAGTCCTGTGTAGGAGCCAGAAGTGAAATAACAGTAACTGAAAGACAGATCTCCTGTCTGAAGTTTTGTATATTAATTCAGCCTCCTACTCTCCACATGAATGCTTTCATAAAGGTCTCTATCCTGATCTTGACTTGATCAGATCTATAAATCTTTGCCTAGTAAGATGAAAATACACAGGCCATAAACAAAGGTATCTGATGTTTGGATATATGGCTAGCAGAAAGTATCAGAACCACATAATCATCTTTTTTAAAACAAGGAGGCTTTTGTTCTTGTGATTGTCTTTGCACAGCTGTGAGTTTTATAGCAGCATGCCAATGAATGCACTCATTGCGACTTGTATTTTACTCTGAAAAGGTAAATTGGGAGTATTAAGCCCCCAATAAGTATGTAAAAGTGGCAAAACCACAGGTAAAGTGTTACTGAAAGCTGCAGTCCTGCCAGCCATTTCATTTTAAACATGGCTCTTTTTGAAATAACTTTTGCAGTAAAAGCTGTAACTCCTGGATGTAATATGAGCTATTGCTAATGTCATTCCCATGAATTGCTTACAGTGTTGAACCCTTAGATGTCTGACAAGTCCATATATCTCCTATACAGTATATATGAAAGTTTTTTGCGTCTAAACCATATGTTCTTTTTTTACTCCTCTATATTCTGGAAATGCACGTGGTTTGGTGATATAGTTTATTTGAACAGGAACCATAGCAGACAGAATTATTCTTTCGCTGAAATGTATCCTTTTTCATACATCTCAGCTTCATGATTAAAGTGATTGGCTCTTGAGGCGTTAAGTTTAGTCTGCTTCTGCCACAATTATGCCTTTGAAAACTCCTGAGTTCACTCAGTGATTTCCAGTAGTCCAAATGTCATTAGAACAACATGCAGGTAGTCTGCAAAGTCCAGTAACACTGTCTACACTTTTGGCTTGGGCGAGCTTTTCCCTTCCTCCCTCTTGGCCAAGCCTCGCAGCTCTGGGAGAAAACAAATAGCTTTCCTCATGGAAAGTTTTACTTAACCTGGCGTGGTGCCTGAGCCTAGACCCTCCTCGTCTCTAATGATGATTGAAAGTGTACATGCTACTGTGATAAAACATGCTGAATCGTTAACATTTGGGGTTTGGGTTGTAGGCGATGAGTAAGGGAGGGCTGAAGTAATGCGTTCAAGTCAGACCTTCAGTGGACTTGTGCGTCTGGGTTGGAGTGGGATCCTGTTACATGAAACCACACACCCACGGGAACGCGTTTGCTGTTTCTAGCGGGTTTGATGAATTGCGTCCCCCAGGAGGCCCACCAGAAGAAAGCCCCCAGAAGCACAGATGACCAGACTAGGTGTCTTTCCTGGTTTTCTGCAGCCCCAGGTGTGCAGTTGCCCACAGAGCAGACCTGCCTACCTCTTAGCTGTGGTACACTGTGAAATACAGTAAGCAACTTCGCTTTCTTTCAATGTCAGCACTTATGTTTCCAGGGAGGTCCTTGAGTATCAGGCTTTCAAGGAAGTGTCCAGTCCCTTTGGAGAAGTCTTTAGTGGCTCCAGCCCCATTCAGTGATGCCAGACACTGCTGGAGGGAGCAGGAGGCCGACCAAGCGACAGGAAAGCTGCAGAAAGCAGTATTTTTAGTGTTGAAAGAAGTATTTTAGTGTTATCACATCAGCCTTTGGTTGATGTGCGTCTGCACATGCACCTTTACGTTAACACTTGGAGTCATTAAGTGTTTGTCTGAAGCTGCATTGCTCCCCCTCTTTCCAGCTGAGAGCAGCTTGGAAGAAGTCGCTTCTCACTCCCATGCCTGATTCATTCTTCCATTTCTATATCAGTGGCTGTTTCAAATCGTAAAGATTTTGTTGGTTATTTTCTGTAAGCTTTCCCTGGCAGTCAGGAGAGAAGAAGGTGCTGTATCTGAGCCTTGGTAACATTTACATCTGCTTTTAAGCCTGGAGCAGTGCCAAGGAAAATACATGGCTTGCAGAAGCACAAGCTTCGTGAGAAAGCTTTGTTCCGATGCAAATTATTTTAGGAATATGTTGTTTGTTTGAATCGTTTCTGCTGAGCTGAGCAATGTTAGCTGCTCAGGTGTGGCCTCATGCCTTGGCCTCCGTGCTCTCGTGTCCTGAACCCCTTCTGTCAAAACACTTGTGGGGAAGTTGTGGTAGCAGACCCCTCTTCTCAAGGGAGCAGAATATGGCACAGGCCCCCGCAGCACCTCTGCAGAGTTGGGCTGGCGGCTCAGCCCAGCAAACACATCCGTGTCAGAGGGAGCAGCCTCCCTGACTTCACTTGGAGAGGCACTGGCAAGCTGCTGGATTCCCAAGCTGTGGAGGGCCTGCCTCTGCTCCCACTTAAGTCAATAACACGTTCCCTTTGGGTTCGTTGGGAACAGGACCAAGCGCGTGGCTGGTAGTTAAAGCACACATAATAGCTGCATTCATGGAAGCCTGGTCCCTGATAGACAGGCAGAGGGAGTTTTTCCGAGCAGATTTCTGCATGGCACCACTCATTGTTTCATCTGTGTCTGCCGGACAGCTGGGGGCTGGGTCAGGGGTCTGATAGTGTCTTGACCATCGCTGCGGAGAGCAGGCTGCTTGATAACCTGGCTCCAGCTCTTTCCTCCTCTCTGAGGAGCTGATGCTGATTGCAACCGAAGGGGGCAAAGGCTTCCACAACAGGCTTATCGCCAGCCTGGGAGGAAGCTTATGAAAAAAAGCAGACCCTCAAAATGTTCCCCTCCTCCTCTGTCACTGAGGAAGTCTGCAAAGCCTGGGCACTGAAAATACCTGGGAACAATCAGTGAGTAAGAAATACAGTAGGAAAACTGCAGTCCTGTTTCTCATTGGCCAGCCTGGCTAGGTTTGTCTGCAAACCAGGGAGCTGGGCCAGCCGTCTACCTCCTTTACAAGATTCACTTTGTCAGTAGGTCTTCTACATGTTGTGTACCATGAAACCTACTGCAAGACAAATAGCAGAAAGCTGAGTGAGGTGTTGCTGCAAGTGTGTCAAAACTCCCAAACTATATTGTTCCTGAACATGTAAATTGCAGTATGAGTGCTGGAACAGTCTTGAAAAAGCAATGCTGCAGGCTATAAAAATCCATAATTAGTGGGTTAATGCTTTGTTCCTTATGTAGTTATAGCTCGTTATCCAAGCATCATACAAACGCAAGAATGTTCTTCACTTGCCTTTCCTTTGCACAACTAAAACGTGATTTCTTTACTTAATTTTGACCCTTCTGCAGCCATAATGCTGCAGAGAGTGCAGAAGGCAAGATTTGACTCTTTATGTCTGTACTGTCCAAATTGCTCTTGATGTTAGATTTCTCTGGGAGTTAGGGATGAAGATCTGTTCCATTTCATAAGTCTTATGATACCTTTGGGATTGCAGAATAGGTATTGCTGTTGATATTATGAATCAATTTTGATATTCTGGGAGCAGCAGTAAGTTCCTTTTCTAGTACTTCAGGGAAAATACGTGTTTCAGTGCCACCCCATAAGCAAAATCTTCTGCAGATTACTTAAGAAGTAGAAAAAAAGCTATTTTGGGTCAGAAGAGAAGCCTCCAAAAATACAAAACTGAAGAATATTTATTTTAACCTTTATTTCTGTCCTGCAGATCCATACATGGATAAAGTGTGTCTGACATGATCTATGAGACTTTCTATTCTAATTCTTTTGCATCTTTGTAGTTGTGGTGGGCGAGAGTGATCAAAGTCTCTTCTACTCATGACTGACTTTTCTGAAAATCCTGCAGGTGCCTGTTGATTAAAGTAGAAACATGAGGTCAGGTGGAGAATCCCATCCTGTGGAGGTTCTGTTTTGCACAGTCAGTTCCTGAACCATTGCAGCTCCATGCTGCTGCACACCTCTGAGCTGTGATTGTCACTAATGCTGGCATCCAAGCTTTTGCTATCTGGTTATTCTTCTGGAAGACTGAATGCCTGGTAATCTCTTTGCTATTAGTTGACTTATGTTTTTTTTCTCTGTGATGACTGTGTTCCATTAAGGTCCAGGCTGCACTTGTACTCAGCTACTGGCTTGAGGCTTTTCACCTCAGAGCATCTGCACAAGGCATTAACAGCTTCTCCAGGCATCTTCTTCTTATAGTAATGCCTTTGGGTCAGTAGTACGGGGAGGCTCAAATGTTCTTCTCAATTTAAAATGACTGTGTGAAATTGCCATATAAAAAAGATAAACTGGTTCTGATTTTTTTCAATTACAATGTTCGTTTTCATTGTCCTGAGAAATTTCCCTGAGTCATTAGCTGTTAACCATTGCATGACACACCATATGCCCCAGCAGTGAAAGGCTAGAGCTTCCTGAAGTCACTAGAATTTATGCCATGCAAATTCTGGTTTAGCAGAGTGTTGTAATGGGTCCAAGTTCTGGGCAAGTTGTACCTCAGCAAGACACTGCACAAGATCTCTCTGGAAGGCCCACCAGAAATGGAGATGGCTATTCTATTCCAGACCCTGAGCTCCTCAGTAACTCTGAAAGAGTTTTCAGGCATTTTTTCTTGGTTTTTTCTTCCCCACAGAGAATATGTTAGGGTGAGGAAAGACCTCATTACAAAGAAAAAGAAGAAAACTGATTCTAGAGCAGAAAGTGCCATCAGCCACAGAGAGAAGACTATGCTTTTTGCACCAGCAGACAAACCCAGGGGCAGTGGCTGCTTCAGAGAAATTTTCAGAAATTCTCCTACTGTTTCTGGAAACCTGTGCTGGGCCTTTACAGGCCAGAAAAGCGCACAGTACCATCTATTTAAACAACAGACTCACAGTTGGATGAGCTGTCACCACTTGGTAGGAACCTGCAAGCCTCCATTGTTACCAGAGAAAACTGCTGATTTCTGCCCTGTTTAGCACATAGAGTTGGAGAGATCTTTGGGGTTAGAGGGTTCAGACTTACCTTTTTGCAATTTGATATCCCAGATACTTCATGCCATTTCAATAGTAAACTAAAATCTTAAAGAGGAACCAGCAGTGCTGAAGTCAAGGGAGGTTTTGCCAGAAGGACATGCTGATGTGAAAGCAGCTTCTTGCGCTATTTTAGTAACTAACTCACAATTCCAGAGATAGCTGCAGCCCTCAGCTGACTTGGTGTGTGCTTGTTGTCTGTGTTGCAAGACTCCAAGACCCCCCAGTAAAAGCTGGGACTCTGCATGGGCTGCAAAGGATTCAGCACATTGGAAGGGATGGGAGGAAGCTTATGAACTTGTGTATATACACACATGCATTTGCCTGTACTTGTCACTCTTTGTGCATGTGTGCATATACATTTACTCTATTTGGGAAACGGAGTAAAAAAAGTAAAATAGAAGCTTTTTCATGAAGCTGTAGCACCGTTAGCAAGCATTTTAAAGTTTCAGACTTCGAGTATGGCTGTGAAACTACCTGATGGCATAATTAGAGTGAAAGAAGGCCTGAGAAAAAGAGAAATGAGAGGAGGGTTAAATATAACATCCTCATTTAAAAAAAAAAAAAANTAGCATAGATGAATTCTGGAAGAAGAGGGGAAAGGATGAGTGTGGATGTGAGAGAGAGGAGTTTGTCTAAAAGTGAAATGATACAAATGAGTAGTAAGAGCCCAGAATTTGACTGCCATGGAAAAGTGTGTCTAAAGAATACCTCACTTTGCCCCAAAATAATTTGTGTTTAGAGAAAAGTGAGAGGAGATGTTGAAATGAGCATTGTGCTCCTTAAACTTACATATATCCAAGGAGAGAGGGTAGAGGAGCCTGTCTGTCTGTATTGATCTGCAGTGAAATGGCTGCATTGCCTGCAGGTGGAAAGGTTTGGTGGGCAGCTCCCCTGGGGCAGGACTCTCAAATAACCCCATGGTTTATCTCCATGTTCTATCGACAGGTTTTCTAAGGGGGAGGGAAAGGGCCTCAGAGCTGCCACTGGGTGGAGAAAGCTCCCATTGGGAGACTGAAAAACCCTCAGAAATATGGTGAAAATGAAGGGGGTGGGAAGTTGTCTTTGAGTAAATGTAGTCCCATGACCGGAACTTAGTGAGAAATTTTCTTATCAGTTTAAAGACTTAGAGTGTAACAGGGCATTCAATAAAAATGAGAAAAATAAGAATATATTATCCATTGACTTTTCCCTAGTTGGAAACTACCCAGAAAAAATAGTGCTAGAAGGAGTAGAAGTGATCAGACCTTGACAAGGCAGTTGAGGATTTGTAAAAGCTCACTTTCAAGGTTATACAATTGAAGAATAAAACAGGAAATCCCCTAACTTTGCAACTTTCAAAAGATGGCATTCAAGTTACATTTAGGATGTGATCCAAGTGCCATGAAAATTTTTTCCATGGACTTCGATGGATGTTCTAAAACAGGATGTGTTAAATCAGGGGAAATAATAACAGACTCGCAAGTAAATTAACAGAAGATTCACAGCAGATTATGAATCACTGTATTAAAGAATCAATTAGAGTCAGCTATTTACATAAAGACAGAGTAGTAGCAGAAGAAATTTTGAACTAGAAAAAATCGGAACATCTGCTGAAGTTTCCAAAGCTGTATTTAATATTATCTTAGGAAAAGCACCTGGACTGAATGGTGTCTCATCAAAAATGTTTAAGTGTTTCCAGACCGAAATCACTTGGATAGTTCTGAAAAAAAAAATCATCTGCTAAAGTAAAAGAGAAAACTCCTCTGTAATCCTTTCCCTTCCACTGAATTTTGTCATGGGGGAACATCACCATCTTAAACCATAGCACCTTCTGCTGCCATGAACTAGTTTGCTGGAACCAGGGCCGGCCCTTGTGTAACAGTACCATTAGCTAACTGTAGGGTAGACTTTATTATTATAAGGAATATTTTGGATTCAAGCACTTAGCACAGAGGAGAGTATGAAAAGTGAGCAGACTTCGGTAGAGATGCCAGACTTCCTCCCAAGAAATCTACAAATGGATGGACCTTTTCTTTGGTTGTTAGATGAATATTCAGAAAAAAAACACCTGCTTTTGAAATTTGCAGCAAACCTACTGTCACTTATTTTAGTGAGGAAGGGGGTAAGATACAGGGCTGTCCACATGTTGTGGTGTTAGTTGTGACTCTAAAAACATTTGGTCAGGCAGCCAGAGGTCAACCAGATGTATACCTGATGTTTCAAAGCTATTTTTGTGGTTTCTCTGATGATAAAATCTAGATTTCTGTGGCGACCAATACAATTGCTCTGCTGTCAGTTAAGACCCTGCTTCAGGGAGGAGCTGGCAGATGCTTGTGATGTCAGATGAGGCTGTATCATGCTTTCTGTCGTGCATGGTCCCCTGAGGGATGCGGCCACCACCCCCCTGTGCCTATTTTTGGAAAAATGTGTCTGTTCAGAAAGTTGTCTGAAGACGGATTTACATTTCATATGAAAAACTTTCAGTGGGGGGAAGCACCACTGAAGGGGGAAAACCCCAAATCTTGTGACACTAAAGTGATTGTAAGAATCCTTCACTAAGATGTCTAGGTGGGAATATTTCTCATAATATGGAAAAGACATCTAGATTTTACATTGCTGCTGCAAAAAGAAAATCTTACGAATGGGAGAACTTACCTTTGGGTATTCTTGACAGAGGTAACTGGAATAAGTCAGCATAGATCCGTGTAGTTGTAGTGCAGCTGCACTGATTTCTGCCTGTTCAGACCCAAAACCAGTTTTTCTAGCTACACCCTTACTTGAGATTACCTTTCTTTTAAGTACTAAGAGACATTTCTGTGTATCTTTTTTCTTTTCCTTTGCAAACTTTTATTACTGTTATGTATCTGTGTCTCATGTGCCAATGGAAATCAGGAAAGGAAATTAATTTGTATGAATGGACTTCATAAACTTCATGATTTACCAGTAATGAAATCCGGGTTTGCAGAATGAAAAATAATAGGGCTTTTCCAAAATATCTTAATCCTTGGCTATGATTAGTGGCATAAAATGAACCATTCTTTCCTACGTGTCTAAAGTCCAAGTTGTGCTCCATGTGATATTCTTTCCAGTCTCATGTCAGTAAATAATTGCCGTGCTGCTCTTTAGTCTGTCTCTGACCTTCACTATGCTCAGTTTTCTTGAACAAAAGTTGGGAATTGTTGCAGATTGATCTCCTACTGTGATCTGATCTAGTCTAGTGTGAAAGGAAAGCTCGTTAATCCTACTCCCAAATTCCTTACCCAGTTTACTATAAATGTACTGCTCTATAAGCATACGTAATACAGCACAGCCACAACAGTGCTTAAAACAGGATTAAGCAATGCCTCATATTTTCTAACTACTTCTACTTTTGCAGGAATACAAATTCACTTTCTTTGTATTGTCAAGGGTGACTTTTTTTGAAAAAATGGTTTAGCTAGTTTCAGTTTTATGATTTTATGCCAGGATATTGTCTAGTCTGACTAACCTTGGCTGGTTTGTTTAATTACCTGAATATGAACCAAATATGGCTCATATCTTAAGGAGCCTCTTTTGTGGATGGGAAGGACCAAGTACCTTAACATGATCTTGTTTTAACAATTAAAAATTGGCAGCTGTGCTGTGTACTCAAGTGAAGCAAGGATTTTTAGTCCTAGAGAAATGGTTTAAAATCTAGAAAAGAAAAACTACACACTGCTACTAAAACCCTGTGCATAGTTTTCCACTGTTCCCTAGAAAGTGGGTAGGGCTCGAGGATCAAACTGTGCCCACATGCATATGCACTAAAACCAACACGCTGTAGTAAACACAGAAATGTGCTTGACCTCTTTGAGTGGTGGAAATCAGAAGTCTGCTGACATCAGGGAAGTCTTGCGTGCTTCAAAATTCAAGCAAAATAAGAGAATATATCTACTTGCCTCTTTTGCTTATCAACATTAAAACATTTCAAATGATCTTTTGAGAATAATGAACAAAATAGAATATTTACTATACAGTGACTGATATTTTTTCCCACCAGTACATTGCACATTTGTAGACCACCATTTTATGTATCTCTCTGTGTTTAATAAGAAGTTGATGCAAAGCTCATTGAAGCGAGTAGGAATTCTTCTATCGTCTCCTGTGCTCTTTGGATCAGGCTCCAGTTCACAATCACGATAACCTATCACTTAATGCTCTTTTAAAAAGCCCTGTGTTGAAACGAAATCATGCATGAAAATCTCTAATATTGGGTGAAAATTTCAGGACCCAAAACTTGAAGCAGACGCAAGTTATAGTTCCCAGAGTAACTGTAGAATTACATTAATATGTTAAGGTTAATGGCACATCCAATAACCTGAAATACTGCCTGTATTTCACTGACTGGCAGTGTTTCAAGAATACTCACTTTGGTTGCTTGGATGTGCTGATATTTAAAGCAATGTTAGTGTTGGTGGTAAGGGATCTCAAGGAGATCTCAGTGTGTTCTTGCACATTGAGTGGTGCATAAGTATATTTCGTATGAGTGTGCCATGTCTGTTTCTGTCCCCCTTTATGCCAGTAGGACAGACACATTCTTCTCCTGGAGTAGTTTTCATGCAAATATGTAAGGTCCCTTTGTGGGATCATTTTGGAAGTCTCTTGAGTGGCTGTACTCATTCATTTTGTCTGTAATGAGACAATGACAACACTGCACCATGTGTTCTCTGTGGAAAACAATGTAATTTCAACAATCTTTCCATGTTCTGTGATGTTTTTCTCTAAAGAGTGGGTCGTCTGTATGTGTACAAAGATTTCTGTTGCAGCTCTCCATAGACAGCCACACCAAAGAGAAAGCATGAAAGCTTCTAGGGCAGAACATTCATCCTCACTTATCTGGCCCTCAGAGACATTAGCTAATCGAGGCACGATACTCCATACAATAGGACAAGTGCTGTACAGCTACCTCTGTTATCCCAGCAAACATGGAGACTTATCATTCCCATGGCCATTTACAGGATTTGTTTTCTTCTGACAACAACATCCACAGCCTATGGTGCTATCAACTCCAACAATGAATCTGATGCTGGCTCTCTGTGTTATCGTCTCCCTAATAAGTGTCTTTTTTTTCTTCCTTTTTTTTTTTTCTTTCCCACCCCATTTGTGAGAATTGCTCCCCTGGAGCTCTTCTCTATCAGGCCCCTGCAGCTGCTGTTATTTTAGATATGGCAGGAAGTAGGTATCGGAAAACAGCAAGAGCTCACAGCACTCAGAAAAATCTAGAAATTCCTCTGATTTACCCCAGGCTCTGGCTCCAATCAAAGCTGGTTGAGAAAAGAAAATGAAAAGGGAGAGGGGGGGATGTTGGCGGAGGGAAAGGCCCAAGCAGACAACTGCGTCTGGGCTGCGTGTGTTAGGAAGGAGAGTTTCAGCCATCACCTCCTGCGGGTACGGTACCGGGGGATGCTCTACACGGCTGTGTGGGACGGGGAGTGCTTGGCTGGGAGCAGCATTCCATGGCAGAGCTGGGGCCGGCACCCTCTCCAAGAGCCAAAATAACCCCTTCTTGCCTCCCCAGGGACACGTGTTTCTTATCCCTTTTTTACATTCTCCCCCTTGCATGTCCGGTGTGTGCCTGAAGCAGATCAGCTTCCCCGGCCGGCCGGCAGCTCCTGTAAATGCTTTTAGCAGCACTTACCAAGGGGCGCCAGCCAAAGACACTGGTGGAAAGTCACTGGAGCAGGAAACTTACATCACTACTACTATTATTATTATTATTATATTATTATTATTACCACCACTATTATTTTTATTATAATTTTACAGCTCAGACGGGATACTTCTTAAATCTGCTCAGCAAAGACATATTTAGTTACTCCGAGTACCTTTTAAATCAGGCTGACTTTGAAGATGACTTCTGAAAGAAAAGAAGAAAAACTATAAAGTAAACCACCTCCAAATCCTTCATTCAGCAAGCAGTTTAGAAAAGAAGACACCACCACTCCCAAAGATGTACACAGAAAAATTACTACCTTTAGAACTGGTTTTAATAAATAAATTGTCCTCTTTGACACAGCAGATAAGGAGGAAGATGTCCACCCACAGACATCTCACACTACTAGCAATCTAGTTAACATCTGTAAATGTTTTAGGGAAAGAAATTACACTTTGAGACATTTCTTTTTTAATTACAGGCTCCAGATGAGATTTGTTAGAGCAGGGAAATGTATCCCATAGCGACTGATGTCAATAGCAAGCAGTCCCTAAAGCCAGCCAGAATTGGGAAAGCCATGCTGTTTGCTGCTCTTGGCACTGCTCCCTGCTTTCACAATGTCAAAGTTAGAACCGCCTTTATATGCACTTTCCATTTTTTTTTCCACAGTAGCTGTTGCCAGCAAGCTGTAAACTACCGTATATCACTCAGATTTAAGAACCTAAACTTTAAAACAAATTAAACTCTTGTTGACATTGTAGTAAAAATCAGAATCGAACTGAACAGCTCAGTAAAACTGCACTTCAATTATTTTATGGATTTAAGATTGTTTTCTAGGATTCCCAGACTCCCAATACAGTGAAGTTATTTCCTCTTGGCAGATGTCTGGAAAAAAAAATTCATTGAATGGATAAAATTATGTGGCAGACACTAGGTTGAAGCCTAAAGGGAGGAAATGGTGTCTCCCCAGCACCTGTAAATATTTGCTCTGTGTCTTGACCAGGAGAGCCTTTTGTCCATCCTTTGAAAAACAATTTTCAAGGTTTTTATTTTGTGAGTTTTTAAGAAAACAGAACTTTCATCTGTCAAAACCCAGTTTCTAACTAGGTGTTTATGTGAGTTTGAACAAGAACGGTAAACACAGATCTGACCCACCCTTTAGAACCACGTCCAAGTGCAGGTAAACGCATGCAGCACCCCAGTGCTCCCAGTCCCTGGCCTCTGCTTATCTTTCACTTCCCTACTTAGCAGTTAATGTTGGGTATTCTTTTTATAATTCTCTCTTCTTTTTTTCCTATTCTGTAAAATGGAAACAAAGGTTTCCATCTGATTAATTGCCAGGTTTCCATTCTTTTTATTGTTACCTCTCAAAACAGTTCAGAATGAAAGTATTTCAGAAATGTGTGTAGACGGAAGCTACTGGAGATAATAATTTGTTTCATGGAACTGTGTTTTACAGAAGGTGTGGTGCACCAGAAGGGCTGTTGTGTGGAGCAAACAACAATCAGTTTGCGCAGCCTTTCATCAAAACCTTTGTTGCACTTTTTTCTTTATCTCATCAGCAGAATGTCCTTGATGTCCTCAAAGCTCCAGCCTGAAAAGCATTTGGTTCACAGGGTCTTCAGCAAAAGCTGACTCATGCAGGTTGCTCTTGTTGCAAGAATGCTTCTGAAGAGAGAGCCAGATGTTGCACATCTGCATGCCCACAGCTAGGTCCTATGGTCTGCATGTCCTGGCTGAGCTCTCCATGGAACGGGACCTGCCTGCCCCTTCAGGCAATGTGTAGTTGCGTGGATTTTCCTAAGCTACTCTGTTAGCCTCCTCGCATTTACCTCCTGCTCTGAATTAGCTGATTTGACCTGACTGAATCTCATGAAAGCAGCCAGTTTTCCTCATTGTAGCATTAATAAATTTTTTAAAGCTCCTCTTGAATTACTGTTAAAGTTCTTCCACTCATTTTGATGCCTGGAGCACCTCTCAAAAGTGCAGGCCAACTCCTGCTGGAGTTTGGATGTGCTGTGAGATCGCAGCCTGGGCCATGGAAGCACCCTGTCATTTTTCAGCTATTGAGAAACAAGGGTTTTGAAGTCCAGGTACTCAAAGAGACAGAAAAGAAGCCTGTTGCACATTGTGAGTGATTGTTTGGAAAGTGTAATGCAAACATTTTGGATAAAATTTCAGGTCCTTAAGTGTGTTTGAGAGATGAGTGTTGTACACCTGCTCTCAAGTGCCTTTTTCCTACTTCTCTAGTGCTGGCTGCAGGTTTACAGTGCTTTGTTCTTGGGGCAAAATAAATTTCCGCTCTAGTGGAGAGCACTGAGCATCAGCAGGGTTCTTGTGTCAAGCACTGAGCTCCAGGGGGGAAGGTTTTGTCTTACCTGAGAGCCCAGCTGTGATTCTTACTAAATTCTTGCAACTGTATGTGGTGTTTTTACTGTTGACATTGCTCTGTCAGTCCAGCCTGACCTTGAGCCATTCTGCAGCTAGGCACAGCATGTGGGAGAGGAGAAAAGAGGAAAAGACATTTTGTCATGTTTGCAGCTCTGTCACACTGGGACCATGTACAAATAAGAGTATTCTTCCAGCTGCTATAATCTGAGATGCTTGCTGTAGGTGGTTTTAGCATCCAAGGGGTACTGGAACCTAGGAACAGGCTGGGTGCAGTGGTTTTCACAGCCACATCTCCACAACGGGGAGAGCATCTACTGACACCCACCTAGGGGCTTCCACACCATGGCCCAAGCTGCATTGGTATTTCTCCAATGTGAGTCCACTTAAATCGCCTTTGGATCAAACCTTCCCAGCCAAACTGAATGGTAGTTTTGTTATGAAAAGGTCTTTCTCTAGTTAAGGTGGTACAAAGCCAATGCAAAATTGTCGTTAAGCACTGCCAGTGCTCTTGTCCAAGGAGCCGTGATGAAGAGGACATGCACTCCTCTTCGAACTGCAGTGTTGTCCAGCAACAGATGCTGTCGTGGTTGAAACTAGATCCTGTGGCATTACATACAGCTCATATTATAGTGGTGACCAGGTCATCATGCCAAAAAAAAATTTATTGTATGAAGGCCTTTTGTCGCATCCACTTTTTGCAGGCTGTTTGCAGCCACCATTTCAGGTTCCCAGAGCCAGCCCTGCATCTGTGCCCACTGCTGAAGATTAGCATCTGCGTTCCGTCACCTAAGGATTTCCCCCAGCTAGCTTGACCTTTCCCAGCCTAGTCCCCAGCAGGCTTATAGGTGGATTTCTTTTCCCTTATCAAACACATAAAATTTTTATTAGCCCCACCCAGCCTTTTTCTCCATAAAGCAGCATGTGGCCACTCACTGAGTCACTTCATGGCCATCATTTTATCTGACTGAGCAAAACCCCTGTGAATCAGAGGTTACCAAACAAGGCCCAGCCTTCACACAGGCAAGGTGCAGATGTGTCCCAGCAGTGGCTGCTGTTCCATAGGCACATTGTGTGGTCTGCACAGTGGCATCCTCCTATTGTCCCTGCCTAGATGCCCTCTTTGCTGGGTGATGTGAATAATGGCACTGATCTCTGTTTGGCAGGCACTTCACTGATGAAAAGGGCTATAAAGGAAAGAGGTGTTGATGATGGTGATGATAATAGGACAAGTTGGGTCCATTAAAAAAAAAAAAAAAGACAACCAAACCCTTCTTGCTCAGAAAAAAATCATATAGGTCCTTTAAAACCTATCTCCAGGACACTTCCATTGTTGAGACTATGTTACTCCTGCTCAAGTCCATCAGACTTTGAGGCTGGTTGAACAGAAGAAGAGTCAAGTCTCTTGGCCATTCTCTACCCATGGAAAGAAAAGGGTACTCAGCAAATAACTGCTGTGTGACCTAAGATGCTTCTTTCTTTCCTCCATTTATTGTTTCTTTGTTTTATTTGATATGCCCAACTGCACACAACCTGTTTTTTTATGAACAGCAGTGCAAGGTGGCTCATTTTGGAGGATTCCAGAGGATCACTAGGGGCCACACTATTATTACATAAAGTCAATTAAAGAGCATACATGCACATCCCATTGATTTGATTTAGAACTAACGAAAGCTTCAGTAATGTGCAATTACAAGAAACTTAATGACCCCTTTATATTGAATGCAACTTCTGTGGCACCTAATATGCTTTGATGAATTGCTCATTATGTGCAATGTTGGGAAAGCTTCTAAAAAGATTAATAATTGTGTAATCGATAGAGAAATTCTGTTTTATTTGGCTTTTTTTTAACTCTGAAATCAGTAAGCCATAGAGATTATAGATCTTCTCTTGCTCCCTTTTTTTCTCTCCTGTACCCCCAGAATTATTTTTTTTCTAAAGCTAATCTGTCACTTTACCAGCACATGGAGGAAAGCCCTTTCTTGTCTGGCCTGATACAGATGGTCATGTGAGGTCCTAAAGGTTGGTGTCAGCTGCCCACAGAAATCACAGATGCTCAGCTGGGTGCCTGCACATGGGGTGCTCCTTTGGCAGGGCATGAAGTCTCCAAGTAGCAGCCTTCAGCATCGGGCTCAGAGCTTTGTGACATGGTCCAGTCCCACTGCCCCTCTCCCATTCACTGCAGGTAAACCTTGGAAGCTGCAAGCCCTTGGAGCCATCAGGTGGGCTTTAACCTTGCTCTTTAACCCTAGGATACTTGGAGACCCTTGTGTCTGAAGTGTTATCCATGCTTCAATTGACAGCTAGTTGTGAGGTACAGCAAACCTTGAGGGATGAGATCAGGAATAAGAAAGTAAAAAGATGAAAAAAGGAAGTTTAATTTCACTTACATTCAGGATTTAACACTGTCAGAGATGTCTGGAAGCTAGAAAAATAGGCAAATGCAGATTTGCTTAAAATTTGTTTCGATTTTGAATCCAATCTCGTCACACTTCAGGGCATGAATCATGACTCCTGAATGCTGGGGTCTGACAGCACGGTTTCACTGCTGGGCACTAAACTGAAAAGGAAAACTCTTCACCAGGATCAATTTGCGTTACTGTATTGCTCATGACAGGGGCAAATTCCTGTTGTCTATGGAAAAGGTGTGCATGGTCTTCGTTACACCTTCTGGGCTTGTACCCACAAAGCTTGAGCTGCGCTGACCTTGAGTTTTGGCTGCCTTAAGTAGCATTTGTGTAGTTTGTCTGTTGTGTGGAAATTTTGTGTAAAACGTAAAATATGTCTGTTTTGTTTCCCTTACAGATGCTCTTAGGAACGTAAACACATCATTTTGGTTAAAATGTGGTTTATTTGTTCATTGCCCAGCCTTACCCTCACACGTGTGTGTATGTGTGTGTCAGATGAGGTTTGCATCATACTGGGGCAGATCCTGCAGCCTCTGTGCAGCCCAAATCCCCATCTCCCCAGGCAAGCTTGGCCTCACTGAGGGCTACCTGAAATTCCTGTTGAGCTTCTGATTCTTCGGTAAAAAGGGCAAATCAGATTGAGTGCAGCCATCCTCAGATTGAGAGTGAAAACAAGCTGAAGTTTAGACTCCCATGTGTTGGAAATCACTGCAGCTCTGCTGATTCCTGCTCTAATTTCCAGCAGCCAGGGAATTTTTCCCTAAGTGTTTGCAGAGCAAGAGACTCAGGGCGTTCCTGGGGCTGCATATGGGAGGGATGAAAAAAAATCGAAACCCAGACATTTTGGTGCAATAGGATGGGACTCATTTAGTCTGGGCACCTATTCAAGAGCCCCAGTTAAATTGCTGCCGCACGGTGCTGTCATCACACTGCAAGGAACCTTTCCTATTAGCCCTCCACAGCGCAGCCACCCTGGGAGACTTGGAGTTGTTACACTAAATAAGTCAGAGGGTAGAGCAGGTAGGAAAATGACTCCGTGTTAATGGCTGTCATGCACAACAATGCCATCCATCGTGCCAAGCTGACATTCTTACAGGAGGATCATGTTTTATTAAAACCTGCTACTTGTTGTCACTCACTTGCTCTGCTGTCCTATTCGCTGTCTCCAAAAATAGCGTGCCCTGTGGTAGTGGCTTATTATGATTAAACAGATAAAAATAAGTTTAAGGTTTAACACATCCAGGACACCTGAGGTAATATAAGATATGACTTCTTTATGGAACGTGTGAAGTTATATTTTCCACTGCTTCGCAAGACTTGTTTGGTTTGGGTTTTAATTCAGTAAGCTTTAATGTGATCTATAGTTTTGCATTACAGTCTGCCACCTCAGGAATTTATACCACTGTTTTCTCATGGTTTGTCTTACTCACAAGACAATACTTACTAGCTTTGAAAAACCTATTTTTTTCAGTGCTGTGAGGAACAATTCTATGTTTGTTGCAGCTTTCATATGTCAGAAAGTAGTGATGCTTATTAATAGTGAAGAAGTAGGTACCCTGATAAAAACTGTAGAGTTTTAGTCATGGGATGGAGTTTATACCAGGAGCTTAATTTTTTTAGTCACTGTATATGCATCTATATTTAGGCATTTTCCTCTTAAAATAAAAATCTGTACATGGAGATAAGAAAAAAAAACTTTCCTCCTGTATTTCTGCTTCCTCTGCATTCATTTGCAACTTTGAGTTCCTCTTCAGTGATGCTAATATGTGGCATTTAATCTAAAAGAAGGGAGTACAAGAGCACAGAAGCCTGAGGAAGCAAGATATGTCCTCACTGCTGGTGGAAAAAATCCGAGGGCAATAATTATAGGCAGCAAAGTGAACGTCATACTACACAGCATTACTACAGGTAGCGTGGTGTCAGCATCAAACTCATGTAGTCACTCCAGAGCTATGTGTCCCAGGCTCTCTTTGTGTGCTGAATAGTGACAGCAGAAATTCAGAGCACTTGTGGGTACATCCACGCTGTGTAATAAGCTGTGTGGAGAGATCCCTGACCTGGGTGTCACTGTAATTGTACCCATGTAAGGCTTGACCTGAGCTAGTGAGTTCTGCCAGAAGGCAAAAACAATGAGCCAAACCAAGGCAGTTTGCTTTCAGGATTTCTACTTGTTTCTGGAGGTTACTCAAACCTTCCACAGATCTTCTGGAAGCTGTGACACAGAAGCTGTGCAGTCTGACCAGTGTCAAACATGGTCCAAATGAGGTCTCCATTCATGGCATGGCACTGCTCAGGCAGTTACACCCCTCTGAAAGATGAAGCATTATTGTCCAGACATGGCAGAATCGGAGCGTGATGTACCACAGGCTTTCCACACACGTAGCTGAAAGGTGCAGCTGGTGTTACTTGTATTTTCCACGCCATGAGAACCAGTCAGAGCAGGCTGCTTTTATTCATTTTCATCAAGAGAGCGTTACAGCATCTCAGCCTCTTGTCTTCCGTTCTGCTCCATCTTAGAGGCAGTGGTCCCCAGCGGACACAGGTGGACGTGTGAAGTGTGTTAGTCAGCTGTGGATAGAAACTTCATGTGACCCTGCATGCCTGGATGTCTTGGGACATGCCATGTGGTACTTCCTATTGATAAGGAAACCAAAAACCACCCTGAAGGAGCTGAGTTGATGCCATTGCTATTTACAGAGGAACAGGGGCATGGGAATCACAAGGTGTCAGCTCAGTGCAAAACCTCTGAGTGCCCTTTTGCCTAAACTCTTATCACACCTCTCTGTCTATTAAAAAATAGTGGAGTGGAGAGCCACAAAGCTCACTTGTGGGAGAGAAGAGAGCATCATATAGGGGCGCAACAGTAAATACGATCTAGAGTTCTGCTACTCAGTCTCCTTTGTGCAAGCCTTTCTGGGCTCCTGCTGACATGGATTGAAGTCATGGGAACAATGGTCTTTGACTTCCACATGTGTGACAAGTCAGCAACTTAACCCAGCCAGAAAATGGAGATTTACTGTTACTGCTTGCGAAATGAAAAGGGATGGGGTATGTTTTCAAACTGGTACCGTTCACCCACAAAACCGTAGACTCAGCTCTTCATAATTGTGAGTTTGAACATGGCTCTTAGCTCACTTCCCATTTTTTCAGACTCTTGGGGGACATTCACCTTTAGGAGTATGAAGTCTTCCAAACTCTCATATTTGTATCTCCAAAAAGCTCTCCAGCTGGGGACACCCCCGTGCATGTGCCCTCTCCCTCCTCCTTGCACCGCTGACCTTGTAACTTCTTTGCTCTGAGCGGTATCAGTGGTTGAGCTGGAAGGCAGAACTTTGTCTCAGAAGAACAGGTACTTTATTTAAACAAAAGTCCACATTGTTATCCATATCGCTAGTCGGATGCAAGGAAAGCAGAAATATGCAGAAAGTTAAAGCTTTGCCGGTTGATGGAATCCATGTACAGCCACCAAATGTTAAAAATATTACATTTCCTATGAAGTTCACATCTATATATGGAACCCACATTTGTACAGATATATCTGGTTGTCCTGTTCCGTGAAGGAACCCAAACTGGTGCATCAGTAAGACACTGATTTTGCTAATTAGTAAAGCAGAAATTTCCATTGCAAGGGCATTTCAAAGCAAAATTAAATACAAGAGGAAAAAACTCCTTATTGAACTAAAATGTGGGGTAACAGCTCACCACATCCTGCTACTGTGGCATCTGCTGTTTAGCAAAGGAAAGGTTCCTCTTTCAGAAGCCTTGACAGGTAGAGAGGTCACATGTTACCTGCATTTCTCAGCATTATTATTTTTTGACTTTTCTGTCAGTGGAAAAGCTGAACATGACAATGGAAAATACCAGCTGAAAGAAGGCATTGTGGGGAACTGTAGGTGTTAGCTATGAAAGCGACAGTGGCCTCCCACCCCAAAGCCAGCAGAAAAACAGTGAAAGAAAAATCTGATGACAAAGGTGCTGTAAATCATAGTACTCAGCTGTTTGGTCTGATAGGGATCAGCCTGGTGCTTTAAGGGAAGTGTTGTGCTACTCGAGGCATTGAACATTAAACATCTTGCGTGCTATTCCAGATCTGCTGCTAAGCAGTATGTAGGGCCTGCAACAAGCTGGGAAATTATTTGGATCTCATGTATCCTGGTTATAAAACAGGTCTTTGTTAGTACTCAGGTTATGTTGTTTTAAAAATGAGTGTAAAGCCATTGCAACCTTTCTTTGAAGAATGTCGTGCTTATTCAAAACCCAGCTACTCCTGGAATGGTACTGCAGACATGAATGGATGTGTATCCAAGTAGCTGGGGAATCAAAGACCAGCGTTTGCTTTAGGAATGAAACTCAAACCTGGGCCAAAATACTGCTTGCACTGAATACTGCTGTTTTGTGGAGCACACACAATCCTCTTGTAAGATTTATAAGCCAAAACTTGAGCATTCAAGACTGCAACCAGCTGATTCTCCTTAACTATATAATAAATATTTTGTTACAAAGGTGGGAGCTAAGAGAAGAGTGCCAATTACTTTATCTGCATGATCAGATCTTGCCTCTCTGGAAAATTGTGCACTGGTCCTACATGACCAAGTGGAGCTCTGAGGATACCAAAGGGATAGATGGCAAAGGAGATAGTGAACAGGGAATAGTCGGCTCATTTACTTGAAATGTGAATTAAATTTACAAGAAACAAATTTAAAACAGAAAAAAAAAACTTTTTCCACCGTCACATCCCCATTGCTACAGGAAACTGTGAAGGCCAAAACAGGCTCTGAAGGTTATTAGAAAACTTAATGGAAGAAAGTTCATCAAAGTTCAGTAGAAGCAAGGATGCAGACCTCTGGCTCACAAAGTCCTGCAGCAGAGCAAAGGTGTACCAGAGAAAGCATCACTGGAGGTGTGCTGGTTCTTATGCTCTTTCCCAAAGAACTGACAATAGTGGTAGCTGTGACACTGGTGTGGATGGGCACACAGGATGCTTCAGCAGAACCATACTTCAGTAACAGAGGGTTTGATTTGCTGTTGGGAAGGACAGTCTTGGGTCAGCCTACAACAAGAATATTGATGTTTTCTTGCCAAACGAAAGAAAAATCAGTTTGGGGTCAAACGAAACATTCCAAGACATTCCATTTGATGCAAAATAAAACATTTCCTAACATGCAACAAAAATGTTAACGTGTTTTGGAGTATTAAAAGGAAGCATATTTTCCAGAAATCAGAAATAAAAAGCCTGGAGAGTCTTCATGGGAGTGCTGGGCCATGCAGTTGGGGGTGGTGGGGCATCCTTCTAACCAAACCCAGCAAACATCACCAGCTCACTTCACATGCACTTGCCTCCTGGTTTCCCCCCATTTCCACCCACCAGAGGGTTTTCCTTGCAGCGTCAGGTGTCTTGGTGGGCAGTGAGGGAAAGCCCGGTAATGTCACACTTCCCCTTTCATCTCTGCTAGCGGTCTGCTGCTGCAAGATCAGCTGTGCTGCCACGCATTGCCCCACCTGGGCCTTTTGCGTGCACCCTTGTCCCTTTCTGCAGGTTTTTTCCACTGCATTATTGGGAATTTTTTGCATTTTTGACACTGCAGTGGGTAAAGGGGAAACAAGCAAGTGAAATAGAGAGCTGTGTCTGAGCCACACTATTCCACAGATCACTGTGGAGGAGAGAGATGTTGAGTGTCCTCTTGGTGGTTTTGGCCCCGTTTGATTGTGCCATCCAGTGGCAGTGGGGGCACTTGGGTTGAGGCTCAGCTGTTTCCCAAGTCCGTGGTGACATTGTCTAGTGACTGTTGTTGAAAAGCTGCCAGATGTTGTTACGTGAGGACACCAGGCTTACTCATCAAGGCAGAAGAAGGCCACCTCTCTTAAGAAAGTAATATAAAATAAAAACAAGCAATAAAGTGCTGTGAGTCAATAACAAAATACAAGTGATTTCAGCTGGGGACAGACTGATTTGGCTGCTGAGAGATGGGGAGAGTGTGACTGAAGGAGCATCGTGGTCTCATGGCCCAAGCCAAGGCAGGTGGGCTCCCAGCTGAGTCGTGTCATGTGGAGTAAGACGTGTGGACTACAGCGCTCAAGTGACAGAGGATCAGCTGCGGGTACCTGGAGTGACTGGAAAGGGCAGCCTCTTGAGTGCCTAAGCTGGTTTGGGAGATGGACCTTCAGCTCATGTCAAAGTTGCTTCCAAAATACCTTTGCTACATGCTTTAATAGGGGAAAGTATGAGCTGGCAGGCTGAGGCTGTTGCTTTTGAAAGTTTTACTGAAAGAATCAAGCAAGAATAACTCAGCATGTGCTACAGCATTAGTCAGAGATTTGAGATGCCTTGGTGCTAAAACTGACTGAGATGGGGAGGTCCTTCACATTTCCACCTCCCTGTCCCCATGAAATACCAGTGATGTTTATATTCACATTTTCAGAAGCACTGTGAAGATTCAACATTTAATGCTTCTAAGCACTAAGGAGCTGTACAAAGAGTGAGGATAGCCCTGACTAGTATCTTAGTTTTATTTGATGTAACAGAAACTTTGAGGAAAAGCTAGCAGAACTATGACACTGCCTGGCCGGTAGGAGGATTTGTTTTCATTGTCACATAAAACACGAAGGTATCGCTGTGTAGTTTTGCTGCAGACCCAAGAGTGCCTGTAGAAGTTTATCACAGAAGCTATCTTTACAAAAGCATCATGGAAGAATCATTCCACAGAAGTGTGCTGTTTGCATTCAAAGCAGAGACTCGGTCCCTAAAGCTCTCTGGAATCTGGCCACATGTAAATGGGGTGGCACTTCTGACTGGGTTTGGATGCATGCAGAGCAGTCTTTGCCTCAGTGCAGGGCTTGCTGCTTGAATTTGGTTTGCTGTTTGGTAATATTAAAGATGAACTCCACGGCACTATTAAGAAGAAAAACTGCTTTGTCTTTTCACAGCATTTCCATACTTCTTAGTTTGCTGCTGTAAATAGATAGTTACAAATGCTACCGATGTTTCCTTTCCGAAGTATGGTGTGTGTATCCATTGGTAGATCCTGAATTGGTTTTGGTGGCCAGGACCTGTGACACAAATCCTGACTGATTCATGTGCCGCAATTACTAAGTGGGCAATAGGTCTGCAGGAAAAAAAAAAAACATAAAAACCAACACCAAACGTACTCAACTAATTGCTTCAGGAAGCTGGTTTTAGACAGGCTTGGTCTTTTCCAGTAAACACATGAAGTTATCTGGATTACTGTGAAGAGCAGCCCACAAGGAAAGGAAAATGCAGGCTTTTCTGTGGTGCTTCCATGACGTGGGCGCATGTTTCCCACTCCTGGCAATGTTAGGGAAACTCAGAAGCAGTGATAGCCCTGCTGATGGCATTTTGTCTATCTCCATGTAAATCAGGTGGTGGCAGTTTCTGTAGGGAGGTGGAGTGGAAATAATAGGGATGTTGTGTAGTCCACTGTTGATGACCTTTGACAGGTTCAGTCATTTCCTGTCCATCTGCCAAAAATCACATGGACATAATTGGAGTGTGGGAAACTGTATTGCTTGATGATCTTCAGGGGAGGGGGAAAAGAAAGAAAGAAGACTTGTGAATAAAGAAAACAACATTTTTATCAGTGGAGATGCAGTCTGACTGGCTGATGCTGAGATAGCAGACCTTGTTTATGCTCTCTTCTGACTCTTGCCAAGAGAGTTTTTTTAACTTGTTTGTCCCTCTCATCTGTTTGTGTGGATAGAAGTAAAGAGTGCATGTCCACGTGTGTTGGTCACCACAAAAGCAGGGTATATATTTAAACATGTTACCAGCTCCAGGGAATGGGCAAGCATGCAGAAGTTTCCTCTCTTGGTTTTTTTTTTTTTCCTAATATCGACCCACAGTGGAAAAAAATCAGCATATGAAGTTGTATTCTATCTAGGCATTGCAGCTGCACATACCCAGGTTCAGTGACTGGCAGCTTTCTGCCACCAGTACCTACCATGGCTAACATACTTTCCAAGCAGCTCTTTTTATGGAAGGAGTAGATTATTCTAGGATCTCCTGTGGTCCTCCTGGCTTTACATTTCTGAGGCAATTCTAGAGCAAATGGAATGTTTTACCTGTAACCAATTTGAAATGTTAAGTCTGATGCAATCAAGGATCCAGGATGCTGCTTTTCTTGTGATGCCTGGTTTTACATGGTATTTAGCATGTTAATAACCTTGGTTAATCCTGCTGGTTTTGCACTGTGATCAGCCTGTACAAGCTACCCGGTGATGTCACACTTACTGTTCAGAGCTGTACTGGAGCTGTCAAGGAGTGAGTTTGAGGGGGTTGTGGACTGAGGAGAACTGCCTGTGGCAGTGGGATGCTAATCAGTTCCTTTTCTTGTCTTCTTTCTTTGCAGTAAATGAAATTATAAGGAATGACCTTTCCAGTACCAATGTCCACTCATAGCTTTCGGTGTGGGCCTGGTCTGAAACGCATTTTTCATGGCTGGTGCGTCACCTCAAGTCGGCAGATGCTGAATGAACTGAAGACGTTGCCTGGTACCACTCTTGATCTTCCACCTTAATGAATGTCAGGAACTGAAGATTTACCTCTTGCTTACAAAGAAGTAGCTCCTCAACTTCAACTGATGAAACAGCTTTTTTAAAGAAAATCATCTCAAAAGAGAGAAGAGGGAGTACGCTCCAAGACGGCACATTTCATGGGACAAAACTAGGAAACTCAGCAAAATCTGAGCGCTTCTTCCCAATGCTGATCCTTTTAGCATGGCACCGCTGAAATACAGCCCTGGAAGTGCCTTATTTTACCAGGTTGTGGCATCAGGGCATTTTTAATAAGCTTTGAATTCGCTACCATTAAAAGTGTTAGTAGGTGCAGAAACTCTAGAGCTTGAATTCTGGAGAGTGATATTGGAAAAAAGCATAGGACTTTGCAGCAGAGTAGGGAGAGCAATCCCGACTCCAGTAAGACACGTTTATGAATTCCAGAATTTCCTCAGCTTTTCCTCTGCTGTAATGTACAGCCTATTGCCTTATTCTCAGTGCATTTCAAAAGCCTCCTGATTCGTCATCATCTCAGCTTTCTTTTTGCATATTGTCTTTATTACGTGCTAATGAATCATAGGGTTGGTAGTAGTAGCATGGTAAGATTTTGATTTTGATCCGGCTTCTGTCATAGCACAAGTGAGTTGAATAGCACAAAATAAAAAAGGTTGATGGACAAAAAATTGAAATCTATCTTTGACATGATAGATGAACGTGTATGCATGTACATACATACTAGTATATATGCATATATTTATATATGACAAGTAATATAGATGATTGCCTAGTAAGGGCACTGAACTTAGCAATAATTTCAAGTTCTGAGAATGCATTTCAAATCCACAGCAAATGTTTCAGCTACTTCTTTTGAGGGTTTGTTGCACCTAAAGCAGGTATGCATTTTCTTTCCTCACACAGTTAAGCAAGCACTTTAGATAGGCAAGAAGGATGCATACAAGATACATGTTATTTACCAAATGTCAGAATATGAGTTATAGTAACTGTAAATACCATTATGGAAGAGTGTAAAGTATTTGTTCAGTTATAATATTATTATTCCGCAGAAGCCTTATAACTCTCTGCTACGTGTATGGAAAAGGATGTTACCAAAAACCCACCTTGTTTCACATGCGGCGCTGTATAGTGTGTTTTCAGATTAGCTAATGTTCCTGGAGCTACAGGTAGGCATGTAGTGTAGCCTTCAACATTGTATTTTTTACAATCAACTGCTTATTATATAACTAGCAATGACCTATTACTTCACATAACCAAAAAAACCCATAAAAATAAAATAAAAACTAAACTAAACTAAAATAGCATGACTTTAAATTAAAAATGTTTAACATTAATATTGTGCCTTAGGAATCTGTGCCCCCTCCTGGAAACACACCCAAACTACACCCCCGAGCTGGGGTGGCTCCTTTACCCCCAATGCAATGAAGACTGAACAGGTTTCACAAAAAGGTGAAATCCAACTAAGTGTTTTAAAACATTATTCTGTATAATTATGTCTTACTTTCTTTAGGAAAAAAGAAATGAAAGCCATATTTGTCACATTTGCACATTACTGTGAAGACATGAGAATATAATATGGCTCTATGTACATAATATGCTGTTACTGGTCCTTATAATAGTCTGTTATTCCTCACTTGTTTAATCCCAATTATTTACCCTGTATTTAGCGTTGTAGACGTTGCATGAAACGTTTCTTATAGACTGCCATATGAAAAGTTAAAAAGCTCGACAGATGTCAGCTTGACTTGTAGCTAGAAAATAGAACTAATAAAGCAAAATGTTTTGCTGGAAGCTAGTCTTAGAGTGGTTCATTTTATGTTATCTTGAAAAATCTTCTTTTCACATATAAAATAGCGTTTTTACATTATATACATATATCTCTCCACCTCTTCTATATGAAGCTGCTTGCATCCTGCTGCATCCTGCTAATATAACCATCTTAGTATGGAAGCAAAGTCTCTTGTCAACAGACTCCTCTTTATTTCCCCACTGCATTTAAAGACATTGCTCCCAAGAAGAGGAAATGATATATGATATAATCCTCAGATTTTTATTCTCTCATTATTTCAGAAATGTCAATAAACTGTGCATGGAGGAATCTCTGATTATGCCAAAGCATTTTTTTATTCATATACTAAATACCTTGGGTAAGGCTTTAACCGTGTGGGACAATATACACATACACACAAAGGCACATTTCAGCAGTAATTTTAGCAAAGTTTTCAAATGTATGATTTGGCTATGTTGCAGCTCCTTCATTCTGATTTTTATTTTCCTCTTTAAGCTATTTTGGAAAAAAAAAAGACCCCAACCTGTTACTTTTAAGCCTGGATAATGGAAGATTATGCATCTGTTGTATATGTATTCATAAAATAAAAACGAAAGCAGAAATATTTCCTGTATGAGACTGCTATCTTGTTTCTGTACATGTGTTCTGGTTGTTGCTGTCAGTTTAGGAAAATTGTTTTCATCAACCTTTTTGAAAACAAAGCAAAACAAAAAAGCCACAAAACTCTGAACTTGGAGCATAGGTATGTTCAAAAATAGCTGCATTCAAAAATACCTTTTCCAGGGATGATTCTGACTATTAAAAAGCCCTGTGGATGAATTTTAAGTGGTGAAACAAGCTACCTTATTAACCATGCAACGAAGTACTTGGCATCTGAGCACATTGCTTGGACAACAGTTTCTTTTGCTCTCCCTGGAACTATTTCTGAAACGCTTGGGTTGCTAAGGGTAGGCTTGGGATCTGTGTCCTTCAGTGCAGTAGATACAAGAGAAGTTTTTGTAGGGCTGGAGGCTTAGGTAGCCCTGTGAGGGGAGGGCTGGCCATGGGCTGGCAGGAGGGGATGGCTAACCACCAGCTGCCTATGGTGTGATCGATGGATTTGATCTGTGTGATGCATCCTGCTCCCTGAACCCTCTCACTGCTCTGCCCCAGGGAGGGGGCGACAGGAGGGTGTCAGCTTAGTCAAAGCTGGGCTGAATACAGCTCTGGGCTTTTATCAGCTCATCAGCTGGTGCTTCTGTATGTACCAATATCTGACACCTGATGGGCCAAATCATACAGAAATGCTGAGAAAACCTGAGCTGCTTCGGTGTTTCAGGACCAAAGGCAAGTTGAAAAGTATACAAGCATGCCTACCACAGCAGTCTGAGTTTACATAAGCACTTAAAAACCATTCCAAAATTCCTCAAGAAGAAGGAGACACAACTATGCATTGAAGTCTTTGTTCAAAGACCTTGCTCTGCCTTGGGCTTCTCTTCCTGTGAATATGAGGTGTCACTGCCTGCTCAGTCCATCATACCTGGTTTCTCTGGGCCTGGTACCTAACCCCCTGGCCATTTAAAGAGAGGCAGATTCTCCAAGCTCATCAAAACCCACATATGTCCCAGCTCTTCAGAGATTAGTCAAAGGACTCTTTCTCTGCTTCCCACTCTGGAGGGTGGAAATAGTGATATTTATGCCTCATGGACAGCATGAGCTGTATTGTTGGTGAGGTTCCTGGAAAAAGGAAAATACTGAAAACTCAGTCACAAATTCTCCTGGAGACTATGGCATTTTGTATCAAAGCAAAATGTCACAAACTGAATTCACCCGAGCAACATACTTCAGTCATTGTGTTACCTGGCCTCCTGTGGGCTTCCTTTCCCTCTCATTTCCACACACCCTTCACTCAAAGCACAGCAGGCCCAAGCACAGCTACATTAACCACATCTTGACCAGACTTCTCCAGGCAAAAATAGCCTTCAGCAAACTCCTAACTGACTACTTTCATTCATAACCAAAGCAGAAGGTGAATCCCACACATCCATCTGGTACTGTTTGACTAAATAGCCTTGCTGGAGTCATGCCTTTGAGACTTTTCCTTTCCAGCTGAAAATGGCAAATTTCGAGGAGTTAAGTTTCTCGGACAGAGTTGTACTTCCTTGAAGCTAAGCTTTCCTTCACCATGTGTATAATTTTAGTGCAGTCACCACTGTAAATCTATTGAATTTGTCTCAGTAAAAATATTACAAAATCCCCCCTCATCAAGTACAGAGGAGCATTAAGGTCAATGGCATAAAGTCATCTTGGTTTCTGTAGCTCTTTTTCAAACATAGAGTCTAATTTTATGTCATAAGCAGTGATTGGATTGTTCATCTAACGAAATTGAGTCCTCTCTTCTCCTTTACACACACTTGCCCAATATGGAGGTCAAGCTTTTGCCTGTTTTAGTTTGCCCATACAATTTCCTCTTTCTCAACAAGTTAATACTTTTCTACTTTGCGCTTCTTTCCAAAAAAATAAAAATGTTTTGATTCTCTTCAGGTAGCCAAATAATTTGTTCTGAGCAGATCAGTTACAGATTCTCATACTGTTGGCTTTAATTACAGGTTGTCCTTGATTCCAAAACTAGCTTTTTTTTGGCCAAAGAGACTGTCTTTTTGTACTGCGCAAACTTGTAGAGCTTTCACAACTCAAACGTTTGTGTTTTCAGGATTTAAGACAACTGGTAGTGTACCTGGAACTTGCCATCACCCGTGGGCATATTTGCAGTTGTCATTCTAACTGAAAAGTTGCTGACTGTAGTGCTTCCTTAACTACTTTCAGGGACAGATAACCCACAAACCACTGCTTGCATATGTGGCAAATTCATTTTCAGTCATTTTAGGAAATCCCTTTTTTTTCAGCTTGGGGAAAGAGTTTCCAAAGATGCTGTCAGCATCAGTTTCCAGCACCTCTTCTGAATTGGTTTCACACTCACAGCTCCTGTACCCATCCTGTTTCCAGTGATGCTGATGGAGAGATTTTGGGTCCAGAGTAACAAAGCAAACACTGGCAGTGGGCACTGGTGGCACAGCTGCAAAACCTCCAAGAACATATATGGTGTGGGGTCCCAAGACTTGGTGTGATGGTGTTCCCATCCAGCCAGGGGACATTCCAATAAAACCAGATTCATGGTACTAGAGGGCGGGAGAGACCTCTGGGCCTCGCCAGAAAATATTTCAGTGCATGTCAGGAATCTTAAAAAGGCAAAATCTGGGAGTTTTCTGGTCTGGTTTGTTTTGGTTTTTAATATGAAAAATTACATTTCCTCCAACATGAAATCATTTGCTCTACTTACTTTTTTGCAGTCTTTTTTTCTTTAATTATCTACTTAGAAAATACAGACCACATATCAGGTTGATCCAGACTGCACCTTCTTTCCCCCTCGCTCCCCTCCAAATCTCCGGGTTGGGCTTCTTTCCCAGGCAACAGCTCCCCCTCCAACCAAGCAGAGCCACACAGGCGTCACATGTACACTGCCTCTGCCCAATTTCTTGAACAGTTTCTTTGCAGGAAACTCCTCAAGGATCTTTCCTGCCTCCCTGGACCCTTTCCAGGGCTCCTGCCTGGGCTGATCCAGCTCTCATCCTCATGGCAATCTCTTCTTTTTATTATTTTTTTTTACCACATATTTCTTGTACATTTTACTTTACAAAACAAATCAGCCCTGGTCAGATGACGACACTAAATTAAGCCCACACCTTTTGGTGTATGTAATGAGTTACTCCTGTGCTTTTCTCCCACCCCATGCACGGAGAGCCACTCCCCCGGTGCTGAACCCCGTGTGTCCTGCCGGCACACCGGGATGGCTCCCGCAGCTTTTTGGGAAGGCAGCGGGAGCCACAGCCTTCCCCTCCCAGCGCCGTGAGCCAGGCAGGGAGAGGAGACCCACCACAGCACAGCCCACGGGGCTGCACTGCCCCAGCGGGGCCGGGCGTGGGCTGGGAACAGCCACAATTCAGCACACCTGTGGAAACAAAGCCGGTGCCAGTGCGCCCCTGGGACGTGCCCCAGGGAGACCGTGCTGGTCAGAGCAATTAAAGTGGGTTTATGGTGCCTTTTCCACCCAGGAGCGGGGGAGGGGTAGATGGGAGAAGGGGCTTCAAGGCCAAGGCTGAGCGGCAGAGGTGATGCGTGGGAGGGAGAACAAACTCTGCCTGACTTGCAGGATGAGTCTGCAGAGGTGGGTGTATGAAAACTCATCTATTTTCTTTAACTTTCCAGTTGAGCAGTGTGGTCTGGGCAGAGGAGGTATGGAGGGAGGGAACCCCAGCACTCTTTCCCTGTCCCCGTCCCTCCTTGTCTTCCAGAGCAAAGTACTTTCATCAGGGAAGTGCCCCTGGGAGGAGGAGGCTCTGGGTTTTTTCAGGGGTTCTCTGGTGCAGCCCCTCCCATGACTGGTGACCCCAGCCATGCAAATGACAGCTAAGCATCTACATGAACACTCAGACCAGTGTAGGAGTTTTGGTTTGGTTTTCCCTGCAGTGCACGTTGCCACTGACGCTTTAGAAAGCCAGGTTCAAAAGAGGCAAGTGATATGAGAAAACTCTCACTCACAACTTAGAAAGTCAGTAGTTTCAGGGTTTAATCCATATAATGTGAGAGAGTGTGCCAGAGGAGTGAGACAGCACTTGAGGGCTGCTCCCCACGAGCACTACAAGCCTGGTGAAGCACAATGGTGAAGCACAATGGTGAAGCACCTGGCTCATCCCACGGCCACCCTCAGGGCAGGTGATTGCTTGAACCTCCCTGTTATTAGGAGGAAATTCTTTGCTGCAAGGGTGGTGAGGCACTGGAAGGGGTTGCCCAGAGAATTTGTGGATGTCCCATCCATGTAAGTGTTTAAGGCCAGGTTGGATAGGGTTCTGAGCAACTTGGAATAGTGCAAGGTGTTCCTGCCCATGGCAGGGGGTTGTGACTAGATGAGCTTCCAGCCCACACCATTCTGTGATTCAGCAGCGACACTCTTCTAGCTTCAGTGCAAGCTGGCAAGCACTGGAGACCTCTGGCAATGTTTGTAGGCACAGGGTGCCAGGGCATCTCTAGCAGTGATCCCAGCTGGCAGAGGGGGATGCTCCCTTTAGCAGACCAGCCCCTTGGTATTGCTGCCAGCGACCAAGAGGGCCGGGACCACTGCATTAGCAGGATGTGTCTGTGAAGCAGGTTGTCATGTAGTAAAGAACATCATAAAGGCCTAGATCCAGAAAAAAATGTTTAGTCTACCCCGCCCTTTCTAAAATATGTGCATTTACCAAGCAGAAAATAAAGAAAAAAACTTGGTGCTAAAAATAATAATGGAAAATTATTGTTGGATTTGTGGTTCCAACGCGCATGATCTGTATGAGCTTTATAGGTCTACAGAGTTACTTGATTTACTAATAATGTTAAATAACTTCTTATATAACACACTGTGTCCTTAAAACATTTTTATGGCTGAAGGATGTGCATTTCTGGTGACTCAAGTGCACAATCTGAGATCTAAAGCAGTGGTCAAGCCCAGGAACAGCACATCACTCATCACTGCTAGCTACTGGTCCAGAGGTTGACCCCAAACCCCCATTTCCTTTCCTCACAGCCGGCGTTGTGAAGTGTGGGATAACAGACACAGTGCGTGTGTCTGCTGACGCACTTTGGTCCCGCTGCAGATCACAGCACACTTTTGCAGAGTGTCACTCCCTGGCTGGCTGAGGAAAACACAGAAAGCCCTTTTCTTTCGAGGCAGATCTGTATCAGTTCAATGTGCCTGAACTGCTCAGCTTGAAAGGAAAGACACTGAGGCAGCCTGGCCCTGGGGTTTGTGGTTTACATAAAGCTGGTGCTTTATCTGGGCTCTTGTGGCTGCCTCAGTCAGGCCTCCCTGGTTTGAGGGCAGTTTTCAGAAGAGCAGAGGGTGCCTGTGTTTGCCTCCCTGTGCCAGGGACCTCTCCTGCCACCAGCTCCCTCAAACACACTCCTGATGCTGCTGAGCTCCTGCAGAACTGGTGTGGACGCAGCAGCTGGCATGGCATTTGGTCAAAACTCTTTGGGATCTTTTGATTCAAGAAATCAAGACTTGAGCCTCCTTGGGCCTTTTCTGTGCTTAAGAGGGCTGACTGCACATAAAGCCTGTCTTTTGCTAAACCCAGCAAGTCACGGGACACAGCACTGGACTGTACGACGTGAAGGCTCTAAATATCTTTGTTTCTAGCATTTTGTGTGCTTCACAGCCATGCTTCATAACCATGACGAGGAATGAGTTTAAGCCTCTGTGGTCACACATGCAGTTAATCTGGACCGACTCTCAGCTGGAAGATAAACCCAGTCAGTGCCTGGGGTTCCTCTCTCCTCCCGCCTTCTCCCAGCGTGGCTGCCTGTAGCTTGGCAGGCAGACACCCTTTGGCAAGGCACCACATCCCCAGCTTCCCCCGCTCCCTGGCTGTCCTGTCAGCACGTCGCGTGCTGTGCGTGCATCCCAGCGAGCTCCCGAGGATCCAGCCACCCCCAGCCGCCTCAGAGAGGGGAGGGGGCTTGAACCCCGGGGGTCCCCAGGTGCTTGGCATTGAAACCAGACCTGCAAGGGTGGCAGTCACAGCAGGACACTCTCTGGTCCTCAGAGGGCTTTTTTAGCTCCCGGTTGCATTGTAGCTGACTGGCCATGGTAGCTCGGTGAGGCCTGCTTACACAAGTTTTGCCTGCTGGATGCTGTTCCTCAGCACTGACCTTACACATGAGGATGGGAAAAGAGCAGTTTTTTCAGCTCTGTTTTCTGAATATCCACTCAACTTTGTTCAATGGGTTCAGTCAGTGCTCCAAAATAAGCGAAACCACACATCCCAGCAGAGCCATATTCTGTCTTATAATACAAGTTGCCACTGGAGACAATACCAGAAGTAGTTTCAGCTGATGAGAATTTTCAAATTTTTATTTTTTTCTATAAAATTTTGCATCATATAAAGAGCTAGCCAAAAAAATATTGAACTTTGAAGAGGAAAACATGATCTCCTTCTTCAGTTGGCTATATTGTTCACATATTTGGTTATTTTCTTCTTTCTGTGGACCAGTAATTTTGCCCAGTTAAAAGGAACTGGACTGATTTTGATCTTCTACAAGTACGACTGTAGTTATTCCTGAATTATGCCAGAATAAGTGAGATCAGAGTTGGGCTCAAAATTCTGCTTCTCCAGAGCTTTATGATCAAAGTTATGTTGTGCAAGAAACAGAGAAAGGGTGAAGGGAATAGGAGACAATTAGCTTTACTGCAGTCCAAAGAAGGGTCAGTGCATCAGCTGTGCTACACACTTTGCCCTTTGGCTTCCTTGCGGAAGGGAAAAGCTCATGTGCCTCAGCCCCATCCTGGCTCTTCAAAGGAGGTGAAGTTGCATCACTCTCATCACAGCTGATTTCAGAGAAGGCAAAGTTGCATCACTTTCATCCCAACTGATTTCCAGGGTCGGGCCACATTCTTGGGCCCAGAGATGCTGATTATCAGCAATGCAAAGCAATCCATTAGCCACCCGTCCTGACTGGGGACGTTTGGCTGAACTTGTGGGTCTGAGGTCATGCCTGCTCCCGCCAGCCTCCAATCTGTTCCTCTTCCTTCAGCAGGTCAGTGACTTAGCTGCATAGCACAGAGAGCACAGCAGCGACAATCCCATAATTTCCTGTTTCTGGCTTCTGCTGACTGGGATCCTAGAGAGGCAAGTTTGGAGAGAGGAAAATGCTGTCTGCACTCCGGGTCTTGGAGGGGGTCTCATTTTGGATGGTGCAAAGCACTGAGGGATGTGTGCAAGTGGGGAAACCAGAAGCATCTGGTGAAAGGCTTTAATGCAGGCTGTCAGGGAGGCAATAGATGAGTGACCAGTGAGTCACCCAGCAGGCACTGAGTCAGGGACACCTTAGTGTACAGGCTTTTACTCGGCTGAAAAAGGCTCTCTGCTGTCCAGATGCACCAAACTGGTGAGGCCAAATCCTGTCCTTTTCTCATTGCAATGTCCCAGGCTGCAACCTGGAGGGGACTGAACAGAGTGAAGAGAAAATCTCGGTGCAGGAGCAATGATCATGTTTGGGAAAATTTGAGCAATAGTGTTAGTATAAATGCTGCTGTCTATAGTCCTGCAGTTTTTCAAGTTCCTAGGCCAGTATTGCAGTTCCTAGACCCAAAGCAGGTGTCCCTGCCACAGATGGATGCACCTCCTTGGGTGTGCATCTCCTACCAGAAGGAATCGGGCCATTACCTGCTGCTTCCATCTCCAGGCTGTTGTGACAGAAACCCAGTCTCTGCTCAGTCTGATCCCATGATCTTTGATAGTTTTATTCCTACTCTGCTAATGTGTGCAGCTTGTGTCTCATGGAGCTGGGATGCTTCACAACCTAGCAACGATATATATTTACACAGCCCCAAAGATGCTCAAAGAAATCCTTGTTGGAGCTTTACTCACAGATAGAGTAATGATAAAAGAAGGAAAAAAAAAAATAGAAGGAAACATGCCCCAAAATAACTCGTTTTGTTTTGTTTAAACTTGAGGTTGGTTTTGCTCCTTATTTTAGGAGGACATTTTTTGTTGAGTTTCGTATGTATAACTTTTCAGTTATGCTGTGTAAAAATAGAAGTCAGTGCTGACTATCAATATTTATTCATGAAGCAATTATTTTAGAAGGCCCGTAGCTACAACACAATCTTTCCTCTGTACAGTTTCCATCATGATTTCAAATTGCAAAAGGAAAGCTTCAGAAAGAGTATTCTCTACCGGGCTTTGCATAGGGAATGCATCCTGGTTCCCAGATTTAAAAGCAAAGGTTGACAGCATTTCAAGTGTCCATGTGGTGAGGACAATGGAAAAAATAGTATTTTAGCCTTGGTTGTGTACAATGTTTAGGCCAAGTTGGATGGGGCTTTGAGTAACCTGATCCAGTGGAAGGTGTCCCTGCCCATGGCAGAGGGCTTGGAACAAGATGATGTCTAAGGACCCTTCCAACCTAAAGCAGTCTATGGTTCTTTGAATGTTGACTGCCAAATTGCTGAATGTGAGGTTTTGGGTTAACCCTCCTTTGTTCCCGTGTGGCTTTACAGACATTACTGAGGCTCGGAGCAGTGCCTTGTTCCCGGTGGTCTCAGGTCCTCCTTGCTCTGCCGATGCAATTAAGGGATTCGAGCCTGCCCTGATGGAAATCCCTGCGACTGCGAGGCTGTAACCCAAGCTGGAGTTTGCCCAGCTCAGTTTATGCTGCACAAGAAATTAACAGAGGCCTTGCTGACTGAGCTTGTGCAGAGTGTCAGCCTCCAACAAAGATGCAACACCACCAACAACAGGAAGAGATTATACTCACACCAGGAGTCTTGCTTCACTTTTAATCACCACCAGTTCTTTTTTGGCAAAATTTTCAGTGTTTTGTTTTTGAACTTGGGTACCTACATTATCTGTCTGGTTCTGCAGTTTATGGGCTCTATAATAATATGCACTCACACTTCACCGTTCACTTAAAGCCTTAAACAGAAGACCTGAATACTCTGTTTGCAAATTTGGCTCTCTGAGAAGAGGTTTAATAATGAAAAAAAAAAAGGAAAAAGAGAAGAGAAGAGAAGAGAAGAGAAGAGAAGAGAAGAGAAGAGAAGAGAAGAGAAGAGAAGAGAAGAGAAGAGAAGAGAAGAGAAGAGAAGAGAAGAGAAAGGAGCAGGGGCGGTTTTTGGAAGGGCTGTGTTACACTAACAGCCATAAAGCAGCCTCTGAAAGCGAGGCAGTGTCTGCCACTGCCAAACAACCGCGTTTCATTACTTTGGAGCCACATTTTAGTGCTCAGGCAGCTTTAATGTTTAAGTACATTTATAGTGCCCCACCACCACGGGCAGACCTGCTGCAGCCTCACCTTGGGTGTCTGTCATTTCTGTCTGGCTCTGCAGGGCAGCTCTCTTCCAGCCCTGGGCATGGGACTGCTGCTTATCCCAAAGGATAAGGGAGATATCAGGATGTGGGCTTTGCCATCCCCTGGAGCAGCAGGGCAGGGATGCAGCAGTGCCAGCCATTAATGCACAAATCTGCTGCTAAGGAAGGGAGGTGAGAAACAACTCCTGCAATTAGGAGCACAGAGGTGATTGTAAGTAGGTAAACTGCCAGAGCTGGTAGAGTGCCAGAACAGGATTTGGCCAGGACACCACAGCTAACACCTGCATGTTTACAAGGAAAGACACGGGATCATTGACTCCTCAGAGCCTCCCACCTCCTGTGTCGCCTCTCCCCTCTGGCAGCACAGCACTGAAGGGCAACATCTGGTCTGCAGTTGACATCAGAAACATCATTATTATGAACGAAGACTCAGCCTGAAAACCACAACCTAATGAACCTCCAGCCCCACACTGTGCGAAGGCTCCCAGCCCAGCGCTGGCTGGTCCAGGGATGGTGGAGACTACTGGAAAACCTCCCCTGCAGGCTGCCAGGCAGCTATCAGGCAAGATTGGTTCCTGTAACATGTGAGCTCCAATGAGAATGCAGCAAAAAATGAGAGACTGACCACAGGCAGATTTCTTCCTAACTGTGTCAGTGGTGAATGCCGTAATTCCAAGCCGGAGGTGGGAGAATGGGTTTGTTTTTGCAAGAAACCTGTCGATGGAGAAAAGAAAAATTTGAGGAGAATTTAGCGACTGGCTGAATTTGGCAAATAATTTCAGCTGGAGAAAATAGCTAAAATAGTTCAAACTTGGAACGGGGAGCGGGAGACGAGAAATTCTGAAAATCCATTATTTGCACAGCTCTCCTCCAAAGAGCTTATATTATACTGCCCACTACCAGCTGGCCCGAGATTTAGGTTGCCTAATATTTTCCGTTATAAAAGATTCTTTCAACATTTTTATTTTTTTAGAAGCTCTAACACCTCCATTGTTTGCAGTAGGCCCTTATAATTTGGCAGGGACAAAGCCCCTGGGCTAGAGAAGTGCCTTTTCTTTCATCCATGAAATTCCAGTCAGGTTTGCCTGGATAAAAAAAAAACAAACCCAAAAAAAACCCGCACACACACAAAAAAAAAACCTGTTAAAGATCATCATTTCCCTTCTCTCTCTTATGTGCCTCAAGAAAATATGCTGGCGAACCGCCAGCAGAGCAAGTGAACGTGAACGTTCTCATTAAATTGAGCCCAGGTTGTCACCAAAGCAGCCGTCCAGACTCTGCTGGGAATGTCTGGGGGCTTCCAGGGCAGCTGCAGCAGCAGCAGAAGAGTTGCAGGAGACCAAGCACCACCCCAAGGAGTTTTCCTGACAGGCGAAGGAGGCAGAGGGGGGAAGGAGCTCCTCCTGTCACTGATTTAAAAGACCTGGCAAGCCAGTCTCCATGCCTTGGGGCTCCTGTCCCTACTTTTGAGGCTGGGAAGAGTAGAGCCAATTTCTCGCTCAGCCAGCTGTGAAATAGCAGCACTAAGCCACGTTCCTCTTTCTCCAGGACCTTTCTCTTTTCCCTGGGAACAGCACCAATCCTGCCCTCCCCTAAAATAGTTAACCCTGCGGTCTTAATTGTATCAGTCTATTCTGTGATGCTGAACAGACAATGGGTTTGGTGGTTGTTGGGCAGGGGGTTTATAAGCACTGAAAAGAGGCTAGTTGCCTTGGAAAAGCTTCTGGTCCACAGACTGGAATGGGGCCAGCCCAGAAGACTGCACAGGAAGAGATGAGAGTCCAGGAACCAGACTTACTAGGGAGGCAGCTTCCAAACAGTGATCAGGAAACAGAAATGGGACTGTGTGCACAGAAATGAGCCTAGAGAGCTAATGGGAGTGGAACAGGAAATGGGAAAATTTGGACATCATTTTGTGGGGGACCTGGTGAAGCCTTGGAAGACCTTAAGTAGTCAATATAATCCACTCCTGGCAGAGGAGACTGTGTTATGAGAGTCAACATTTAGTGCAATATAGTGAGATGAGCACTAAAGCAGAGAGGAACATACAAATATATCATTTAGTGGTCCGTCAGTCTAGTTTTTGGCCTCCACAAGTAATGTTGGAAAGGATGGCATACAGAAGCTCTGCAGCCAGAAAATTCTTGCCAGTTGTGAAAATCCTAGTGCAATCCTAAATAGCAAGAAAGTGGCTTATGTCACAGAGTATCAAGTTTTATGAGTCTTCCCAATATTGTTAATATTATCCAAAAATTGGATTGAAATTCAAATATCAGAGTACACCACACAGAAGTTCGACTTCCCTGAGCAGATGTTTTCATTCCCATAGATGTGTAGTTGTCAAGAGAATCTAGCTGACTTCACAAGGGAGGTACTTATCCAGGAAAAAGCTCTTAGTGCCCATTTGAGAAGTTTGGTGGTCGCCTGTGGACAAAAGAGACAGAAAAGCAGAAAGTTGCTTTAGTTCTCTCATCCTGCCCCTGTTCTGTTGGCTACATGTGCAAGGCTTGGGCATAATCTGACCCTTTGCCCCATCCAGAGAGGGGCACACTGAAAAGCTAAGCAGGCTCGTCCCAAAGCAGAGCTCTGACAGGAGGTGTATCTTACTCCAGTGGGCAGAGTGGACTGTGTGGTTTCTGGAGCCTGTGCTGCTCTGTGTGCAGAGCATGGATGCAAGAGCTAATGGGCTCCTGCTACCTTAAGGTTTTTTGCATGGTGCTCCACTGTGCCAGGGAGATGCAGTGGTAAATATGTTGGTAAAACATGAAAGAAAGACTGAGTGGTAGCAGTGAGAAAATAGGAGCTAGTACTTTCACCTCTGCTTGAGCATTTGCTTTATCCTGAGGATAGGTTTCTAAGTTAAATAAGAGGTGGATGGCCAAAACTATGTCAAAACTTGGCTTTGCTTTGGTGCCAGTTTAGAAATAAAATTTCTTTCTCACATTTGAATTCAGATCCAAATCTGTGCCCCTCAAGGGAAAGTGGCAGTTCAAAGATAGGTCTTGGTACTGATTCCAATTTAAATAGAAAAGGTTGTGTAATTTTCCCTTTAGCTGGATAGTGTATTAATTAGCACAGTAATTTCTGGAGTGCTACTAATAAACTATATTTTCAACAACTTTGGCAGTAAAAGCCATTGAAGCAAGCATCAGCAATTCTTGAAGAGGGAATGTGACTATGAGTACCTGAAGACTCTTTCTTTGAATTGCAGAAGTGGGATAACTTGTCAGGAATGAGTAAATTGCAATCAAATATGTCTAGAATTCAGACTAGCTAAAGATGGAATAATCAAAACCATCAAAGCTTGGTGCATAATGGGTTGAGACAGGTAGTCCAGCAAATATTGTTCTAATATCATCTTAACCACAAGGGCTGCTCAGATGTGTTTCTTGAAGACATTTAAGTTAGCAAATAGTACTCATCATTAATCTTTTATAATGGCTTTTGGGAGCCACAGTTCATTTAAACATTTTACATTTTTATTAGTTATGTATGCAGGGCAGCAATTAAAGCTGTCGTGGTCATATAATGAAGACTAATGAAAGCAAGATGAAGGCAGGTTTTCATTTTCTGTCAACCTGAATATCCATCTGCTTCTGCCATCTCCCTGCCCCACAACTTTTTGATTTTTGTTTTGTTTTGATTTGTATTGTTTTGTTGTTTGGGTTTTTTTTTTTCTTGAAAGCAATCTCCCCAGTCCCAAGGTATTGAACCAAACACCTTTACAACTGTCCAGGATGAATTGTGAAGACTAAGTGGTCCTTTCTTTTTCTGGCATGGAAGAAGCATCCCTCTCAGTAATCACACAAGTACTGTAAAAGGCTCAGTCTTTCTCAATGCAAATAAATGTGAATGATGCAATAACAACATCTTTATGGTATGTTTTCTTGGCCACTGTGAAGTAACAGTTTTGGAGGGGAGACAGGGATTAGTCACCCCACAATTAGTCATTCTGCAGTGTAGTTTGATACTTGAGAGATCTGTATTTCAGAAATGTGGTTCTGCAGCCATAGGACCTATTTTCAAGTACTTTCTACTTTCCCCTTCTTTTAATTGAGAAAAGTTTGTTAAAAGAAAAAATAGCATTCCCTTTTTCCTTTTCATGTGCTTCTGCACTCGTGTGTCTCTATTTTATCTTCATACAAACTTTGCTTTCCCTTTCTTGGGAACTTTGACCAAAACCTAAGCTTGGAAAGCACCTCCATCCTAGCTTTTCTAAGGCAGAGCCCATCAGCCTGGACAGGCATCCTAAAGCCAATGCTACAAAGAGGGGTGTGGGTGTGAGTGTGTGACACGTAGGACCACTGCCCCCTCACATGTTTCCAGCATCCTGGGAGCCTGAGAGGGGCTGGCACCCTCTTAGTTCTTGGCAGGGTGTGGGGAGCTCTCTGGGCACAGAGCTGTGAGCCAGGGCCCTGGAAGACACCTCACTTCCAAAGGCTGTTTACTGCCTTGGGGAAAGAACAGGGTAAGAGACAGCTGCTCTGGAAGTCTTCTCTTTTGTAACAGTCAGAAACTTTGCTACAGAAAGTTTGTTCCCTTTAACTGGAATTCTTATGAGTCAAAAAGGCAATGCAGATGTTTCAAAGTGTTAATCATAAATATCAGGGGAGAGGGAGCTTAATGGCAGAGCTCCCAATGAGTAACAACGTTTGGCCTCAAATATTTCAGCTGGTAAGATGTCACATGCTTCTCTGTACTTGACGGCTCTGCAGTTGTCTTAACCATTTCATTTTTGGAATGAATAGTTGCAGTCCGGCCCATGTGTCAGAGCCAGTGTGCTGTGCTCCAGGGTCTGCACTGGTGTCTTGGTGTGACTTTAGGACGTTACCCATATCGCCTATCTATGGCCAGAAAATGAATCTTATGCCTTTCTGTGCCTTTAAACTGAACCTGAGAGGGGAGAGAAAGAAAAACACCAGCCAGAGGAACCTTTTCAAAGCAGTTTTGTGCTTCAAGGTCACCACTCCTCTCTGTTCTTCTGCTGTGGGGAGTGATAGCTGCTGCAGCAGAGAGGAGAGGAAGCACCTTCCTTGCTTTTCCAGCCAGCTCTCGGCTCTGTTTCTTTGAAAGGAGAGACGGAGTTTTCCTGGGACTTTGGTTTCTTCTCAACTTCACCAGAACACCAAATCCTCACTGGGAGACCTTCCACTGCCAGTGGGTCCCCCACACCAACCCTACTCTGGGAAGGAGAGAGGCCACACCCAGAAGGACTCTAAACTGTTCCAGGTTTCTCTCCGCAGCGAGAGATTTTATTATTTAGCATTATTATTCTTGTCTTGTATGTTTGTTAAATAAATAGGTTTTTTTCCTTTTCACTTTCCTCCAAGGAAATATTTCTTTCCCGAACCTGGTGGGGGAGGGGTAACTACAACCTGCTTTCTATCAGAGGATATTTTTCTCTGAATTTGTCTCAAACCAGGACAGCCGGGCACATGGTAATCAGTAGTCCAGGCACTTACACCAGACCTAGTCCTCTCTTAAGATGGCTTGTTTAATCGAATCTCCCCACCAAAGCCAAAGCCTGAATCTGCTTTCCAACCAACCTTCCTCCCAGCTCCTTGGTATTTCTCCGTTGCCAAATACTATCGTCTCCTGAATGTATTCCATGCATACCAAAGATTGCTTGACATTTGGCTCTGCAAGTCTTTCATAATTCTTCTTGTGCTGGTATAAATAGAGTTAATTTGTTCTTGTTTCAGACATGTTGTTGTCATTATTTACTTACCAACCCAAACGCCAAACACAAAATTCAAATCTGGCAAAATAAATACAGAGCAACTCATGGGCCAAATTGATTTGACTTAAAACAGCATTGAAACAGATGAAATACTGTGTTTCATTTGGAAAAACAGCAGCTGTGTCTGTACAGTAACTACTGTGCTTCTCCAAAGGGTTTTTCCCACATACAGGGCCAAACTCAACCAAATGTAGCTTGGGATTAGAAGGCAAAGCTCCCATTAAATTCCTGGATCAAACTGTTTGAAGATGTAAATAGGGTTACTAGGTTTGAAGCCAGATGAGGGTGGTGTGCATTGCACCAACTATGGTGTTCAGTGTAACATCTCTGCTGATGGCAGGCAAAAACAGGGTAGGAAGACTCCAGCCCAGAGGCTCCAAGCTAAAGACAGAGCCTTGCTTCTCTACCCTTTCCTCTCTGGCTAGATGCAGATGCCAAGGTAGAAGCAGATGCCAAGGTCTGTACTCTGCAATCATCATAATTTGCAATGATCTAATATTAAAATGTCAGCACTGATGTGCAAGGAATTCTGTTCCTCCTCAGTCCCAGTGTGTGGTATCTCTACTCAGCTGGCAGATTCCCACAGTCCTGGCATGGTATAGACCTCCCATACCCAAAGGAGCACAAACACGCTCCAGCTACAAACTGAACTGCTCTCTGCTATACTGCAGAGCCCTGTTGGGCACAAGTCATCGTTTCAAAAGTGATAGGGTTTAAAAGTGAAGCTAACCAGGAACAAACCCTGCTGAGCAGACCTAGTAAAAGTGGTGACTGCCTGTGTAGATCAGCAAGGACCTCAGGTGTGTGGTACTGCCTCTGGAAGGAAAGTCCCCCAGAGAGAGCATTCTTCAGAGCTGCTCTCAAGTGCTTTGGTGCCATTGTAATAGAAGCATAATCTGAAGTGATTGTTATCTTAAATGCAGTTTAACTTTTAAATCCTGCTTGTTTCACTGAGAATTGGATAGCTAAAATAGCTTTCAGAACCCAAAGATGAAGTTTCGCTTCTTTTTGCTTTGCTGATGGGTTCCAGAAGACCTTGTAGGGAAGGGGAGAAGCAAGTTTTCTGGTGGCACTGACAGATTTGCTTCCCTTTACTCAACAGGGTGTGCATGGTACAACTGCCTTCTTGAAGTTGAACACTGCACTCCAGCTGTCTTGGAGTCAAAAAGGGAGGCATATCCTTGAGGCAGGTCCAGTCTTTTTACACAGGAATGATGTGGGGGAGAAAATCAAGGCAGATGCAATTAGCGAAAATCAGAACCTGCAGTGCAGCTTCTCTCTCTGGCTGCTTTTGTGGAGGGCTCAGCCCAAACAAAGCAGCCTCTCCTGAGCCTTGGACTCCTTACAGCCTAACAGAAGGAAGATCACTACAAGCATCAGGTATTTCTGTTAGTGGGAAGCCTGGTAAATACTCTTTCCACGCCAGCAACACCTCCTGTTGGCAGGCTTACTTGGCAGGCTCCAGGCACTGAAGTAAACACTCTGTGTTTTGCGAGATTCACCAAAGTGGGGCTTATCCCTGTCCTACCTCTCAAGAGAGTCTGAGGAGCCAGTTGTGGCCCTTTAATGTAAGGGTATTAAGTGGCCAAAAAAATGGAACTGCCTGAAAAAGAGTTGCCCCTTAGTTATGACAAGTGATATGGAAATAATTTGAGAATGGGTTGTGTTTCATTATTTTTTTCCCCACAATTTCACTATATTTTAAGTCTATGTTTTTCATTGTTGGTTTTTTTTCCCACAATCTGACTATATTAAAAGAACAAAGAGTCAGTAGTGTGTTAAGAGGGAGAGTGGGTAGCAGAAGACAGGATGCAAAAAGCCTGGGAGAAGCAGTCAGTCTGAGCTGACCACTCAGCAGGACCACAGGGGAGGTCATTCCAGAGGCAGAACACAGCCTGGGATGGGTGGTCCCACAGTGTGGCATCTCTCCTCCACCTGGCCCAGATCCAGTTTGGCTCTCCTTCGCCTGACCTGCTCCTTTGCCAGCAGCTGCCCAAAGCCAACAGACCAGAGTCACTCCAGCATCCAGAAATGGGTTATCGCTGAGAGACGCTAAACTTTGTCTTAGAGTTTGTTTGGGAAGGGTGGGGAACAGTCCACACTGAAAAGAGAAAGGAAAAAAATCCTAGAATAATAAACTTCAGACAATATCTCATTGATATAGTGTCTGGGGCTGGCACTGCAATGCAAGTGGCACACAGAGGAGGGAGGGAATCCCTGGTGCTGGGAGTAATCCAATATTTTCACAAGTATTGATCATGCTTCCCTGCCTCCCAGTATCTCTGGAGCTGGTGGGGGCAGCTTCAGAAGGGCCACCAGGGCATTTCTGCTTCTGCTGCTTTGCCCACGCTCTCCTTACAGTGAGACCTCACTGCCAATCCCTCACCAATGCTGTCTGCCTGGATGCTGCTGGGGAGGCTTGGGCCATGTTGGAAGCATATCCCTGTGTCCAGACCTTACCCAAAGGACTGTGCCAGCAGCCACCACTGCCCAGACAAGGCCAGGGCCATATGTACAGCTGACTCCTGCCCCTGTTGAGTCACCCCACTGGCTGCTTCTTTCCTGTTGCTTTGGCTAAATCAGGAGATCTGCCCTGCCCTTGCAGGGCTGCTGGGCAGCTGCTGGGGATCCCAGTCTGTGCCAGTCAGGGAGGGGCTCTGCTCGCTCTCAGGCTGGAGCTGCTGCAGGCAAGAGAAGGGGCAAAGCACACAGGAGGAGAACGGCAGCCTTGTATATCTGTCATATAAAACTGAGAGCCCCTGGTCTGGCTCTTTATCAATTATTAGCCTGCTTCTAAAATAAGAAAATAGATTTCATAAGTGTGTTTCTGTTCCACACACCAGACAGATAGTCTGGCTAAAATGATTTATTGGTGTGAGTTAGTGCGTGTGTATGTGTAGATGTGCATATGGTTCAAATCCTATAAAGCAGAGTCCTGCCTGTATGTGCGTGTATTTAATGCTTTATATGGTACATCATTCCTTTTTCATGTGTGTCTGTCTGGTTTTCTTGGGCAGCACTAGTTAAATTTCTTCTTTCTTTTCTTTCCTTTTTTTTATTTTTTTCATTTCACATGAATTGTACAGTGGGAGCCAAGAGTGTCTGCCAACTTGGCTGTCCCAAAAATAAAAGTTGACACTCTTCTCCTAGAAACAGTTATCTCCTCACTGTAGTCATGGTCAGACACACCCACACCATCCCCTTCTTGAAGCTGAGGCCAAATTTAATAATGCGCTTGGCCGCTCTCATTTCTGACTAAAAATGTCAAAAAGTGAAAATACTTTTTCTTAAGAATGCAGAGGCAGAGAGCAATCCCAGGACACGGCACTTACTATTGTAAGTGTGCACAAAGGCACAGACTGCTCTCCTCCAGCTGGCAGCTGGGAAAAGTGCTGCAGAAATCAAGGACAAAGGTGGAAGCAGTGATAGGAGAGTCCCCCCATCTTCTCTTCAAGTTAAAATTCCTCTCTTCTCTCATCTGTGGTAAATGGACTGCTGCAATTTTCAACTTTCCTTGAATTCATTGTTTTGGTTTTTGAGGTTTGGGACTCCTCCTCTTTCCACACCCCTAGTTTACTCAGATACTGTAAACAAACATTGATTTCACCCCAATGATAAGTGCCACAGAGTCTGAGGAGGGAAAACTGCTTGGATGTGAAGCCAGTTCATGTCCCTGCCTACCAGAATAGCAGGCTGGAGTTGGTATGAGTCATGCCAGACACATTGTCTGCTCTCAAGTTATACTTGCCCCATGCAACTTATTTTCTAAGCCACTTGGCAGAAAAGTAGCTATTCGGTGTTGCTGTCATAGGTATTTCAGAAGCTGTGCTTTTAGTTAAAGGTGGCAACAGCCCATGGAAATTTCTGGTTTAGATAGGAAAACATAACTTAGAAAATGAATGAACAATCAGTTTTCCCAAATCACGCCCATTTCCACCTGTACAATACCTAGACAGCAAGTGAGGTTCTTTTAAAGCAACAGTAAGTCATGAATTCAAAGTGACTTTTACCACTGCTGTTGTAAAGAGCCATGACAAAATATACTCCCTCTTGGCTTTCTCTCAGTTTAGGTGCTGTATCTCCTGTAACATGGAGATTCTTAGGCTATGGTAAACAGCTGAATCTAAGTTTTTACTCTGTGAGTTCAAGCAATGGTAGCTGCTTGAATTGGTTGAGTTTTTTTCAAGCTTCTATAGGTGAATAGTTCTCTGTTGCAGGAGTTGCTCCATATGGTCAGAGCTCTGAGTGGCTTGAAATCAATTGTGAGATGGAAAATGGCTAGCATGATGATTGAAGAACATTTCTGGTTTTCACTGTCAAGGTAATTGGCAACAAAGTGAGATCCATGCATACAGAAATCTTTGACAACGGAGATTTGTCATTCTAAGTAGATGAGGAGGATCTTGTGATCCTTCATGGTGGCTGTTCTAGTGATGTTGTATGGTCACTATCTTTGGAGAAAAAGAGGTGGGTGTTTAAGCCTTTGGGGACAGCAATTAGTTCAGCATCAATTTTGGGATTTTTTTCACCCAGTGAGGAGGGGAGAAAAAAGCTCCAGAGCAAAGGATTACAGAATCACAGAATCATCAAGGTTAGAAGAGACCTTTAAGAATATCTAGTCCAACCATCAATCCAGCACCACCATAACCACCCCTAAACCATATCCCCAAGTGCCACATCCAGGCAACTCCTGAACACACTCAGAGACAGTGACTCCACCGCCTCCCCGGGCAACTAATTCCAGTACCTACCACTCTTTCAGTGAAATATTTTTCTAATATCTAATCTGAACCTCCCCTGGCACAACTGAAGGACATTTCCTCTTGTCCTTTCACTTGAGACATGGCAGAATTGCCCCACCTGGCTACAACTTTCAGGCAGTTGTAGAGAGTGATAAGGTCTCTCGATCCTTTTCTCCAGACAACTCCAGTTCCCTAAGCCCCTCCTCATAGGACTTGTTTTCTTGACATTCATCAGCTCTGTTGCCCTTCTTTGGACACACTTCAGCACTTCAATGTCTTTTTTCAAGCAAGGGACCCAGAATTGAACACAGTAGTCAAGGTGCAGCCTCAGTTGTTACCCTACAAAGCAACATTTTCAGCTGTAGATGCCATCAGAAGATGTGGCTCCTGTGCTCAGCCTTAGCAGAGAAAACATTAGATGTGTTGGATTGTTGTTACTTACACAACTTTGCAAACAGACAAGAATTGTGTTATGAATTTGTAAAAGTCAAATACCCAGTAAGTCTTGGCACACATAGAAACCTGGATAAATTCAGTTTCTCAGTCATGGGAGACTTGAATGTTTTGCACAAGAAGCAGCTTTGATTCAAGGCAGATCCTGCCAAACTGCCCGTTTTGAGGACTGGTTGAACTGATTCACCTAAGTTGTAAATTATCAGATCCCATACATAAATTGTGAAAATCAAGAGAGATCTGAGCTGGGATGAATCCTGCAGTTTGACTGTAGACCAAGTGTCCGTGCTTCTATGCTCTGAGCTGCTGGCTGAAATACATTTTTTTTTTTCCCTTTGCAATAAACCTGGACTTCTGACTGTGGGTTTGCATGGCACTCAAATTAGATGTGCGGAGGAAATGGTATGAGTAGTAGTCGGAATGTGTGACTCCACATATGACTGTAGAGCACAGCATTTTGCCCTCATCTCTCCCATTTCTTTAAAATCCTGTCCACCTTTTATAGACATTAACTATCTAGCACTTTTGAAGGGGGATCTTTTCTTCTTCAGAACGTGTTTGGTTTCAATGAAAGTGTAAATGGGTCTGCTCATCATGGCTGGAGTGTTCAACAGACATGGTTATGGAAACTGTGTATTTAGAGTGTGAGGATCAGTAAGCAGAGTCTACTTTCACCCTGAGAGGTTTTATGTGGCATTTGCATGGGAAAACTGTCCAATACTGCTTTCATTTGGAGGTTTGACTGTCTATATGCCAACCCATGTACATTTTGACATAGTTAGGAATATGGGCATCGCGTTTGAGTGCTAGCCCAACACCTGAAAGACTCCAAGTTGGTTTCCTGCTCTAGGAAATCTCTAGCACTTTAATTACTGTTTCTGCACTGATCTGCTGATCAGAGGGCAACTACATGAAATACGTTTAAGGCTGTGATTCTGAAGGTCAGTCAGGTTGTTTAACTTCTTGGCACAAAATTGTGAAGAAAGAGCAGGAAGGCATGTGAATGTGGCACCCCCATCTCTGAGGTGAATAGCTAGGAGAGATAACCCAGTAATGCCACGAAGTCACAGCAAAATAGAAATCAGTGATGTTATAAGCTTGAGTGTTGTGGAAGGAATGAACCTAGGCTAATACTGGAGCCATAGAAATAGACTTGTACAGAAATGGGTAACAATTAGCTGCAGTACCTCTTAGGTGGAGAAAGGCCTCTTGGACCAGCCATCCTGTTTTTCACTATGGGCCAGTGGTGAAAAACCATGAGTTAAAAGCTTGGCCTGAGCAGGAGAGTCCATGTGAATGAGCTTCCCTTTGAGAGCTATATCAGTCTGTGAGGTGGGTTCCCATTTTGAGAGTTATAGTGTTCCCCATTAACTCCAGGAAGCCTTTATCTAAGCAATCAGGGAAGGCCACAATAATCAAAGTAGAGGTAATGCATGGGGAAGCCCACAATACTTGGAACAGAACTTGTTTAAAAGCAGTTTGAATAGCCTGGTTCTGAGGCAACCCTTCATCTCCGTGCACTTTGGAGATTACTGAGCCACACACAAGAAACCACACTGGTGGGTGAGGTGGTGCAGAGGGGAATTGCCATGAGCTGGAGCTGAGCTCTATCCTAGTGGTGCCATAAAGGCTTGCCTGCAAAAATGTGGAATTCAACTGCAGTGAGAGCCCAAGAGTTGATACCTGAGGGTACCTGACTGCAATGTACAATAGGGTGTTTTATTAATCCTGAAAAACTGCGGAGTTTTCTAGGATAGAGACCAACTGCTGGTGTCTCTCTTGGCATTTTATCTATTAATAACTATTTACTTACAGAGTGGTATAAAGCACTCCTGTAATGAAAACTGAGCAGCATGAAAGGAGAGGTTGCTGCTGAGCTGTGATTTCATCTCCTCTAAGATGCTCCAGTTTACAAATGCTAAAAATGCAAGCTTTCCAGTGTGTACATACACGTATGACAAGCTGTTTATAGCTGAGATTCCTCCTGAATGTGGGTTTTGAGGTGGGCAGGTGCTCACTAAAGATGTAGCCTTGTGTCAGCTTCTCACAATATCTCCCAAAGTGGTTCGTGAACCTGAAATTTTAGATTCACTAACTGATCACGTAGTGGTGAGCAGTATAGATATAAGGAAGCAAAAAACATGTGTCTCTACAATCCAGTGACTGAGAGAAAAACCACAAGTAAATGCTGAAGCCATGCTGAGACAAAGAAAGAGAGGAAATAGAAATCTCTCCAAAAATGGCAGTACTTACACACTTATTGCACAAGGTGTCTATAGAAGCATAAATGTGTGTCTAAACCTGCATATACCTTGGCAACAAATCTTTTTGTACATTAAAAGACTGACTTGAAAACTATAACTTTTTTTTTCCTGGTGAGTATACCTAGAAAAAGTGAGAAATGCAAATTCTAAAAATTGGCAGAAATCGTGCATTCATCTAAGATTCTAAGGATGATTGTCCTCTACAGTTACTTATTTTAAGAGTTTGCATTGAGGTACTGTGGAGTAAGAAGGATGTTTCCTCCTCTTTTTAGGACTATTTTGTACTCAGATAAATACAAAGCCAGTCTGCAACTTAATGCAAAGCTGATACAAGACAAAATACTAATAGAAAACAATCAGACTGAGTATATTTATTTTAGTAAATACACATGACACTTTGGGTTGCCATTTTCTATTTTTACTGCACAGTTTCATCCAGCAAATGCTGCCTTCACAGTCAGAAGGCTGAAGAAGGCATTACTTTCCAATGGGATTGAATGCTGTGGCTCCTGCAGTTGCACAGCACCAGGTCATCTGGCATGCACATTCCTTGTCTCTAACAGTGTGGACTACATATGCAAGGCTGCAAGATAGACCTCCCTCTTAGTGATCTGTGTTTCAGCCATATTCAACACATTTTTCTTTCCAGTTTCAATATTTTAATGAACTTTTGACTTGCAGCAATAATCTTCATTTTAACAAAAAAAATTTAAAACTCAAAAAGTAGTAGAGCAATCTAATCCTGGATTATCCCATCTGTTCCTCAGTTGTGCTCTCAGGAGCTCACTGTGTGCTTTTTGCTAATCAAACAAATCTGTGACATAAGAGCTCCCACTCACTCTCTTGCTGCTTTTTCTTTCTAGTATCCCTAATATAAACAAGACAGCACCTAAGTAACAGCAGAGGGTAAGTGCTGAGAGAGAACATCTCCGTAGAACAGGTATAGAAAAAGCAAATGCCTTTTTCTGAAGAATTCTACTCTGGGGTATGATCCTTGTGCCTCTTAGACCAGCATGAACTGAGAGAAGAGGCTCTTAGCACCTTAATGTTGTATACTACTGCACAGAACTTAATGGGGATAAAAAAATCCCACACATCTATATGTTTGTGTCTATATTGGACAAAAGGAGAGTGGCTGAGGGTATCTGGGAATTGTTACTTCCTTTCAATGGGTTGCTAGGGTGTATCAGGAATACAGCTTTCCAAAGTTCAAGTTAGCTTTGAGTCCATGGGGATCCTATATGAGTTTTATAAGAGAAGGGAAGGTTTGTTTTCAGTAGAGAAAGGAAATAAGAGAATTTAAATAAAACCTAGATGAAGCTTGAAGTGACCTGCTAAACACAAGTGAGGTATCAAGGGCTACGGCCCAGACTTGTGCCTACTCCTGCTGTGGAACTCTACTCCAGGGAAGTGCCACAGGTTCAGGACGGCTGCTGTGTTGGAGACAGCAAGAGTCATGATTCACACAAAGGGAATGTGAAGCAAGTCAGTTCTTTTTTCAGAGTTTCACAATGGCAAAGAATGGGAACCAATTCACTGGCCAAGAAAACAAGCAACAATGGCTAAGGGTATAAACATGTAAGGCAGACATATAGGGGGCAGACAGCCAATTAAGAGGAAGGAAGAAGCTAAAATAAGCCGATGAATGAACAGACAGGAAATATTTAACAGTGAAAGAGATAACGTGTGACTTAGAGGGAAATAAGAGGAAAGAGTTACAAGGTTAAATCTATAAAATAATACAGCGGTTATTTAGGGGAAATTTTGTCTTGCTGCAAACAGAAAGGACAGAACAAAGTGTAGGGGAAGTGCTGCAGAAGTACCAGCAAACAGCTGGCGTCAGGGGCACCTTGCCCCAGCAAAGACTGGCCAACCCCTCTTGAAATCTGTCTTTTGTTGGGTGGTCACCCCACTGCTTTATGTCTTCTCTCATCTGGCTTGCAAAATGCATGTGGTGTTTCTGGAGTCTTTTGAGCATTCTTTACTGCCTTGAGTCTAAATCTCCACTTCACTATATTTTGTATAGGCCATTCCCTGTGATCCATACTCTGATCTGGGGTTCTAGCAGGGAGGGCTGCCAGAGCTGGTAGATTTGTGTTCAGGTGATTTTCATATAGACGAGTACAGAAACAACCATCCCAGCCTCAAAGAAGTTGGAAAGAGGTGAAAAAGCAGATGGGGCTATCTGACGGAAAATACTGACTTTTCCAAATAGATTAGGCTCTGCATTGGCAGAGCACATCCAAAACCAGCTTGGTAACTCTACTGGGGCTGGGAAGAGGCAATGGCTACTCCTTGTCTCTAAGCCTCGGGCATGTCTCCAGTTCTGTGCCTTCTTCCTTTATGGGTGCTATGGGCTGCTGGAAGTATCCTGTAGGCAGGATTCAGAGAGAAAAATAATAATCTGAAAGGCCTGTTTTTATTGGTTAGTAAGTAAGGTAATGAACTTTTACAGTGGAATAGAACCACAATTCTAGGAAAAGTTGAATGTTATAAAACCCTGGTTTTTTAGACATCTTAATAGAAGAAACATCTGAGTCTACACAGAAGTCTATTATTTTAGCATAAGATGATTCCTGCAAATATGGGAGGGAGGGTGTCTCTGTATGATTGGCCTCTCCTCTCTTCCTGCATTCCTTCACATTGACTTGAGTTCCAGATTCAAATGAACTTGAACTCATAAAATCTTTAAATAGTTAGGATCTACATGCTGAATTTGTAGCATCCTGGAATTAAGCCAGTTTTACACTGTTCTAGTTTGTGTGGATGTGGCTTTTTTGGACTACTTTGAAATAATGTTTTGAGGGGATACAAGAAAATCATCAGCCTGAGAAAACTACTCGTGTCAAAGAGGAACATGCATTATGACACTGAGAAACAGGGAATGAAGTGCTCCAGGATAGCTTCCTTATTCAAAATTAGAAATAAGGAAGTAGAAAGGGAAAAATGAATGACTTCGCTTTGCTCAGCACGTGCAGTGCCTGACTTAGCTCTCAGTTACCCTGAGAAATTCAGACTAATCACAGTGTAAAAGTGGTAGGATCAGAATCAGAATAAGGCCTGCATAGTTTTCACACATGTTCACATCTCACAAAGCCTTTTGGTGGGACTGGCACTGTGCTCTGTGTTACCCAAAATGCAAAGGCAGGGACCGATTCTAGATGCGCTGCCTTAGAATAGAGTAGATTAGAAAAGAATAGATAGATTAAAAAGAATATTCTTTCTGACTGCCTAGGGGCAGGAGAAACCCCTGGCCTTGCTGCACAGGGTGCAGGCAGCCTGACTACTGCCTGAAAGTGCTTCTAGCTGGTCTGGGCATAAAAGCACTAAGACTACCCCACAACCCAGCAATAAAAAAATCAAGGTCTGTGGGGCTTTGTGGTCCTGAGGGAGGTGCTGTGTTGTAGGAAGGTGCTGATGCCTTTGACAGCATGACTTAACTGCTGCTGTCCTGCAGAGCTGCCAGACAAAACCTATCACAGATAAGTCTATGCAGGCTGCAATCACACCTCCTTTTTGTCGTGAGGGCAAGTACTTGGACATCCTCTGTAAATGGTGGCAGTCTTCCAGCTAACCATGGTGTCTGGGCTCCCTGCAGTATTACCTGCTGAGGTGTTTCCTATAACATGCCACTTCCTTCTTTACCCTCACTCTTGGCTCTTTCCCTTTAGACAGAACTTGGCAAGCAGCCCTGTGGCAATTTTCTGCAGTGAACACGTGCCAGAGGAAACCCGCTTGGATAAGAACTGGGACATTTTGATCGAAAGCAAGGTTGTGAGTCCCAATGGATATTCTTTGTTTGTGTGCTTGTTAGCATCATTGTTTTCCAATTTTTGCTGTATGAAATAGTATTCTGTCCTTGGCTAATGCAGTGCTATATCATTCATTAGCTTTTCTTACAAGTCCCTCCTTTGGTATGGAGAATGTCTAAATTCCCTTCATTAAAATTTCTTTGTTCATCAGAAAATAGAAAAAACTGTATGGCAAAGATTCAAATGTGTTTGAAGTCTCTCTTACTTGTTTTGGTTTCTAAAAGTTAATTGCTAAAAAGTGGGGCTTGATATCAAATGTGTTTTAATGATAAGATGCTTTGAAAAAAACAATACATAAGTGCCAGGCCAGTCTGGTCACCCTTGCTTACTTGGACAGTACCTCATGTAGAGGGGTGCCGGAGATGCTCCTCTGAAATAAAAAGGGAAAAAGATTGCAGCATAATAAAAAGGATGTTAATCACCCTTTTGATGAGTTACATATTGGTATCAAACAGCAAAATTACTGATTTTTTCATTAAATGAATAGAGGAGTTTCAGTTTCCATTTTCTTTTTTCAGATTATAGCTCTTCTCATAATCTCTGAGCCCACAATGTGCCCATTTTACCTTTCATTTTCTTGTTTTTATTCAAAAGATTCAGCCAACAGACCTCTGGCAGCATCATCCATGTTTATGGACAGCGATATTTGCTTTAGAAATAGTGTCACTGCTGTACCTTGTGAGGTGATGATAAACATCCTGAAATCATACACAGAAAAAGGTCAAAGATCAAATAGATTTCCTCACCAGGGAATTGTCCTGTAAAACACAATGATCCTGTTGTTTGTATTGTAACACAGGAGTTAGGAGCTGCAGAAAATGATGATGTTGACTGGATTGACAGATTTTGAAAGATGTGTAAGATGTTGGATCTTTCAAAGACAAGAAGCTTGTTTCCTTGGCACTGTGGCTACTGGGTTTAGTATTTTTCCTGATGATGGGGTGAAAAGTGTGAAATGAATACTTGCTACTGGCCTCTAATAGACAGAACAATTCAGCTGAGTGAAGTGCAGCCTAAAGGAGGTTCTTCTCTGCCTCACAGGGCAAGACCCACTTTCAGACAACAGCAACTTGACCTCTGATGGTGTTATGAAGATGTCAGTGACTACAGCCATTAAACAAACCAACTGCAAGTGCCAGGCTGTGTCTGTGTGCATTCACTTCAGCACTCACTTCCCTTCTGCTGACTCAATTGCCTACAGCTCACTGTTGCTCAGACAGGGGAACACGTAAAGTGAGACCAGCTGAATATGCAGACAGCGTTGAGGCATTCCAGGGGAGCAGTTAATGTTAGTGTCTTCATAAGATTTCCAGGTTCCAGTCAGCCTGGAGTTTGCATTTATTTTTGGGATGGAGTCAGCATTTGGTTGGTTGGGCAATTTCATTGTCAAATCCAATGTTAATCCAAAGAAACATTAATACAACTTACTTATTCCTACTGCTCTGTTGACTTATGTAGGCCACAAAATCTTAGGTAGGAACTGCCTTTGCCTGTATCAGGAAAATTAGTTTTTCAAACAAAAGAAAAATGTTATTTTTCCTATTAATGAAAGAAAAGACACCAAGGTGTTTCTGTTTGGGTTTGCTTGCTCTTAGTGCTGACTTCTGTTGTTCTCTATCTAATAATTGTTCATCTGGCATTCTCATTATATCAAGGCACCATCCTACAGTGGTAGTTATCTCCTCTGGAGCTGAAAATCTAAATTATTATATGATGCAACAAGAAGATGTGATAAATAAGTAGAGGGAATGTAAGAGAAATGATGAGGCTACCAGTGACAGGAAACAGAGCTATATAGACTGGGTGTAAAATTTGTAACTTTGCAGTGTGTGTTAGGTTTTATTTCTCTAAGATATAAAAAGAGGAAAAAGATTGATGGTGTCAATAGTTTCTGCTGGCCACCTGCCTCCCATTTATGTTGAAAAGATGAAAGTTCATCCCTTTCATACACCAGGGTACATTTTATGCTTTCTGTAACAAAGCACACCATGGTATTTTGCCCAATTGCATTTTCTGTTTAGTTAAAAGAAAATAAATCTGAGAAAATGGAGAAGATCTTGAGAACTATGAACCCACTAATTTTGTAGTTAAAAAAGTCTAGCATGTTGCTTTGTCTTTCCCTTATAAATATTTTCCAGAGGAGCACTGTCTCTTGACTGGACCATCTTGTGACCATTAATAGGCAGCAGAGGAAACAGCAATGAGTGCTGTGCTCAGATGAAAACCTGCCAGAACGAGTAGTACAGCAACACACAACAGCCCTGCTCAGACTTTAAAGCAAACATCAGACTAAATAATCCATTTCTCATGGGTGAGATTGTGGTGCAGTTTGACAGCTACATGACAGAAAATGACAGACTTATACACAAGTACAAATAATTGTGTGTGTGAGGGGGCTGAAACAGAGAGATCAGACTGCCATTTTCTCAGTGAAATCTAACGATACATCAGAATATAATTTTGCTTACATTCACCATTTTCAGGGAACACAAGTCCTTCTTTCAAAAAAAAAAAAAAAAGAGTCAGTCCTTGTTCTAAGAGCAGGGAGTGGGAGGGAAGGCTGTGGCAGGACCTCCTGAGGAAGGCCAGCATCACTGCCCACCAAGCAGGCAGCTCTTTGCAGCCAGCAGCTAAGATGAACTCACAAGTACATCACAGGGACTGCCAGCTATGCCAACAGGGCAACTCACTCGTGTCTGTGTAGATTGAAGTGCACAAGTCTCTGTTTCCCCCAGGGAGAGTGCCCCTGAAGCAAAGCACCACAGCATCCACTCATCGTTTTCATTCAAGCAAAAAGGAGGAACCATAACACAATCTGGCCAGAGAAACAGCCTTGGAGAATCGCTATGAGAAAAGCTGAAAGGAATGATTTCTAATGTGAGAAATCTGATCCGGTCTCACTCTGGTTTGGGTTGAGGCGGTAAGGTTTGCTTTAGACACTTCTAAATTTGCATTGACATAGGATTAGGGTTAGGATTTAGGGTTAGGACATTTAGAGTTTTGGTTTACCATTAGGGTTATTATGGTTAGGGTCATTAGAGTTAAGGTTGTGTTGGTTAGAATAAGGCTTTGGGTTATAATTTTCAGGTTAGGATTAAGTTTATGGTTAATGTTGAAGCTACTGTTTTTTCATGGTTGTTAAGGTGAGGGTTAGGTTTAGAAACTTCTAAATTTACTTTTACTTTGGGCTGCTAATTTCTGACTACTTTTCACTATCTGCTATATTTTGCACTACTGGAATTCTTCAAATGCTTGTGTTTCTGTTCTTCTAGACCTCTGTGACCCTCTCATCATGCCCATTATTTTCCCCACTATTTTTGGTGTGAACAACAGCCCAGGCTGCATGAGTGCTGTTTAGTACTTGTATGTTTATATCCAAAGAAGAGCTTCCTGCTCCACATACAGAGCATGGGTTGCCAGATGCTCCCTTTCAGGAAACAATTTTTTCAGGATCGGAGAAATTTTCCAGATTTCAGATGCTGTGGTGGCCTAACCATTTGTTCAAAGAAGAAACTTGTGAAGCTCCAGATGGGAGGAGCAACTATTTATCACCAATGCAGGTTTCAATATAATGCTTTTCCTTACGTTCCTCCTGTTATTCTCTAGTTCATCACAAGCTGTTAATTTCTTTTGCACTTGTATGAATTGTCCATTCATCACAGAAACCTTTAGTTTTTTAGTATTTCTTAAGAATGAAACCTCTGTGGTGGAAACAACGTATTGTGCATAAGCGAATAGTTCAGAAGATGAAATATTTGCCCCTGGGATCTTCTTCACACACATTGCAGAACACATCCTCCTCAGGAAGGTTTCTCCTGGCACTCCACCTGAGGGGCTCTCCATTTCCTGATCAAACACCACATGGAAAATTAAAGTTCACAGAAAATATATAAAATCCAACACCGCTCTATAACAAGCTATATGGAGAGGCCAGATATTAAGTTGCTAATTCTTACCACAGTTTAATATACAGTGCATAATTAGCACTACATAATACTGTACAGCACATGATACTATTAATGTGCTGATTAAATTGCAATTAATTTCACTTCTTTTTTCTTACTAATTCCCTCCTATTTCCTTCTGACAATAGCTCTCTTTTTTCTCTCTCACACTTCCTTTCTGCTCAGTAACATATGTGTTGCACAACCCTGTCCCTGAGGTGTGTACAAGACTTCCTTAAGCTTACCAGAACATGCACCTGGGACAACTTAACTCAGAAATACCAGTACTTTCTGTCTCAGACCACTGCCCATGGCAGCCTTCCTAGCTTCAGCCTAAGCACAGCCCTAAATCTTGCTCTGTGGTAAGAGAGGAATGGGCAATGTGGAACTAAATATTAAAAAAATAGAAGTTTCTGCTTCAGATTATTTATGTTGTAAAAAACTATTCACCTTTACAAGCCTGTGCATCACCACATCTGGAGTCCTCAGCACAAGAACAACATGAACCTCTTAGAGTAGGTCCAGAGCAGGGACACAAAAATTGATCAGAGGGAAGGAGCACCTCTCTTATGAGGACAAGCTGAGAGAGTTGAGGTTGTTCAGCCTGGAGAAGAGAAGGAGAGACTTTACAGTGCCTTTCAGTACTTAAAGGAGGCCTCCAAAAAGGAGGGGGAGAGAATTTTTACAAAAGCAGATAGTGACAGAACAAGAGAGGAATGGTTTTAAACTAAAAGATGAGAGATTTAGATGAAATTTTTGGAAGAAGTTCTTTTCTCAGAGGGTGATGAGGCACTGAAACGTTGCCCAGAATGGTGCTCCATCCCTGGAAGTGTTCAAGACCAGGCTGGACAGGGCTCTGAGCACTGTGGTCTAGTGGAAGGTATCCTTGCCCATGGCAGAGGAGTTGGAACAAGATGGTCTTTAAGGTCCCTTCCAACCCAAGACATACTATGGTTCTGTGATCTGTATGTATACAAATGCATGTATGCACATATGTGCACGCATGTGCGTAGAGAGAGCTGCATACTTCTGTGTCACAGAAACTGCTACTGAATCACACACTATCCTGAGTTACACCTACACACTACACCGTTTTCTAAGGACTGCTGAGTACTGAGTCAATGCCCCCTCCCTCCTTCCATGTTTTTATTGCCATTTTTTTGGTTCTGTTGGAATCTGACCATGCTTATAGTGATGCATCCCTTAAGGGCACTTTGTTTATTTTCTGCTCTGATGGGAAGATGGAAGCCTTTTTGGGTAGGGCTACTTCTGGAAAACAAAGGAAAACAAAAGGGCTTCTTCAAGGAGCAGAAAATGGGAACCCGGAGCGGGAGGACCTCCATGACATGTTCGTGCTGCTGGCTCCAGGCAGTCAGCCCCTGGGAAAAGGGGTGTAGCTAGCCCTGGGCCCCCAGAAGAAGGCAGCTGCTGCAGGCTCCAGTGCCGTTGTCTTTCATTCCTCTTTTGCCCGAGACTCTCTCCAGCCTCCCTATTTTACAATTTTATGTAAACTCTGGGGTCCTGCCGGATGAAAGTGCTCTCTGTTTCGCAGCAGAGCTGTGGCTTTTGGATTTTACAGCCCCAAAATTACTTCACGATGATCCAGAGCACACATCATAGCCCAGAAACCACATGGGAGCCATGCTGGTAAAGGAAGCCGAGAGTTGCTGAAGTAGCCAGACTGAAATTTATAACCATGACCTGGGCCTTGTCAGGCCTTTACGACACCATGTAAAGGGAATTGCTGCTTAGTCACCAATTTGCTTGGCAAGATTGGCTGGATTAGGAAATACATAAAAGGTCAGACAGTAGGAGTTTGTCTAGACATCCTATTTTGGATTATATGCTCTACAAGTTTCTGTGGCAACCCCTGCAAAACATTCATATTTTAGCAATATTTTTGAAGCCTCCATTTCTGTAATGAGCCACTGAAGCTTTTGTGAGCAAAATTAACTTGTTTCTCTGCCACCCGCTACACCCTTTTGGGAAGCAGGGTGAGCCACCTCAGCCAGGAGCTGGTGGAGAAGCCACCTTATTCCCCAAGGCAGAAGTTGTGCCTGTGGGGGCAGCCGGTGACCTGGGGAGGCCTGTGGACCTGCCAGGGTGGAGGAGCTGAGACGGGGACTGCATGCTTCCCTGTGGCTGCCAGACCACACTCTGTTGTCCTTCGCCAGCCCAGGCTCCAGGAGCTTTCCAGTGGCAGAGGGATGGATGGGAGGAGCCAGAAGAAACAGGTGCTACCCCAGGTTCCCTGCTTGTGAGCGGCACACTGAGGTCTGTGGGTAAATGCAGCAGCGCCATGGCTTGCCATGTGCAACTGAGTCCACTGGATTTGAGATGGGCTGCTCAGGAGTTTTAACAGAAATAAATGCAATATTGTAGCGAGAGGGGAAAACCAACCAACCAGCCAGCCAGGCAAACATGGGCTACATAGACAGGTTGTTTTTTTACTTCTCCTAGAATCATAGACTGATTTGAAGTGGAAGGGACCTTAAAGTCCATCTAGTTCCAACCCCTCTGCCATGGGCAGGGACATCTTCTGCTAGAACAGATTGCTCAAAGCCCTGTTCAACCTGGCCTTGTACTTCTGACATTATTATTATTATTATTATTATTATTATTATTATTATTATTATTTACTCATCTCCCTCTCATCCCTTGTGCAGGTGAGAAATGGGAACAGTTTCAAATTTTGGTCTCTGGAATTCTTTTTCTGGGTTGTTAAAATGAGGGTAAAAAGGAGAAAAAAGTGAACTCCATGAGTTTCAATGACACTAATTGGATTTGGCTGGGCTTTCCATGTAGAATCAAATAGATGCCAACTTAAACTAAATAAAATGTAGCAAGAAAGATTTTATGAAAACCAAAGGTAGATTTACTTTGTCTACTCAAGTAAAAATTAATGAATAAATAAACACTCCAGACAGCACTTTTGACCAGGTTCATTAAAGTAAGCTCATGCTTAACTTTATGATTCCTATCATCTGATACCTAGAAAACTAGCTTTCAAATTCATTCTTAAAAGGGCTGGTATTTATTAGGACTGGTCAATTTTCTTTCCTTTTCCTCATAATTATCTTCTGGATAAATATTACTATGAAAGGAGTTTTGCAATGCTGGCTGCTGACATAGTCAGCACCTGAAGCCACAGTGGTGCCAATCCAGCAGTGCAGCAGATGTTCCTCTGGTGGTACCACACACCTTCCTTGGGCAGAGCTCTTCCCCATCCACCTCCAAGCCCTTCAGGAAAAGGTGGGTACCATTATCCACACTCTGCTAGTTGAGGAACAGCTGGAGGAAAGCCAAGCTTAGAGGAATCAGTCGACAGCTTTGAGAAGGTGTGGGCTACTCGCAGCTTCCCTGAAACTCCTGGGGTGAGAGTGACGTTTCTGTCACTGCTGGCTTTTCATATGTCTATTGAGAAGGTGTGTAATTAGTTTACTTTGTAAATTAAACTGCAAAATACTGTACTGAGTTACAGCTGTGCTAGGCTGAGTTGCTGAAATTAGCAAGATTTCTGAAGTAAGAGCAGAGAATAATAGCTGCTCTACTGATACCCTTTGAATTTGAAACTTAATGCTCTGGCACTTCCCAGGCAAAGTGAGTCAACCCTCATTTGTAGCTGTCTCTGGCACAGGCAGAGGGATTGCACATGAATTTGAGGAGCACAGCAACACCCCCAGGGCTGAGGGTGTGCGCTGATGTATGTACTTACATGAATCTATTCTATGCTCTAAACCAACCACAGGCAGATGCATATTTCACAGCCTACCTGTTCAACAGGGCTCCCAAATGACAGCCTATGAGTCAAATAATGTGAAACTGAAATGTGTGGTGGAAGGGAAATTCCATGTTTGACCAAGCAAACACCTCTCTGATTCTAAATTGTTTTCAGCCAGCTTCCTTTGGTCATACTTCCTTGGTGATTTGCCTGTAAAATGAGCTTTTATTTAATGCTTTGAAATACTGTCTTAATAAGAAGGCTATAGAACCACATCAGATATTTCTGAATTCCAGCACAAATCTGTTATCTATTATTATTATTATTATTATGCAAGCAGCCCTGTTTGGGCAAAGGAGCTTTGCAGTACAATTTGCCAAATGAGTAACAGGTCTCTGCCCTAAGGAGCTTACAGTCTAAAGGCAATTTTGGCAAGGTTTTCAAAGGTGCTGTGTACCCACAGTTTACAGTGACTTCAATGAGAACCTGTGAGTCCAATGACAACTTTGAAAATGATGCCAAATATAAACAATTACTTTTTTTCCCCCTTCTTTGATATCTGGAAGCCACTCATAACTTTTTAATTACAAACATATTATCAAATTTTATTATTTTACTTGTTTAGTTCCATCTCCCCATTTCAGGACTGATCTTCATTTGTTTGATAGACATCTGCCATTTACTCCCCTACACTGTAAGAGGAGCCTAAAAGGCTCCTAGGAATGGCTGGCCACCACTAGGGAAAATCCTACTATATCTAGCAGCTATTGGGCTGAGCTACATTCTTATATTTATAGGTGAATATAACTGGAAGGTGGTCTATTACTTATACTGGATAAATTGAGGGGACTAACAATTTCCCTAATGCTTACAAATATAAGGGGCAAGTAGGTGGGATATTTTAATCTCTGATAGTGTTTAGAAGCCTCAGGGTATAACTAAAGGAGGTTTTCATAGGTGCTTGTGCATAGTGGGGAGGATATTTTAAAATAGATTTTAAAAATAGGCTTCCTGGAAAAGCTAGTACCTTCAAAATGCCAGGGCAATATAATCTGTAGGAAAAATATATCATTAATATATAATTATATATAACTGAATTTAAGATTTAAACAAGTTATACACAACTCATGATGTTTTCCACTATTCATACAGATAGCTGGATGCAGGATGTGGAATGTGTGTCGTGGAGGGCCTCTGACCTCTCCATACTCCCTAATGAACATTGAAACTCCGTATCTATTTCCAAAGCAGGGCAAAGGGATTTAGCAGATTATACCTGGATTAAGAGGAAAGGGGCTTTTAATTTTTCTGGGGTCTTTCATGACATTACTTTTACTCTTCTGCTTCATATTTTTCACTCTTTTACTTTAGAACTCAACTATGAAATAGCTACAGTTTTATGAAAAAGAAAAGCAAGAGAGAAGATAAATTTATTGATGTGATCAAGGTACTAAGCGTAACAGAAAAGCAATGTAGACCACATGAAAGGCTTGAAAATTAAGAAGAAAATTAATTCTCTGTGCATGGTGGGAAAGGGTGATTTTAGTCACACCCAGCTCTTATTTAGTGCTTTTCTCTTGTGGATCTCAAAGTACCTTAGCAAATCAGTGAGCACCACTACCTGATTTATGGATGGGGAAACTAAAGAACAGACAGGGAATTTCATATGCTTAAGGCTGCCCAGTATAACAGCTAGAAATAGCAACAATATCCTGCTGCTGCAAAACTGAATCCACTAGATCATATTAACTGCGAATGATGATTCAGCTCCAAAAGCACTGTTGAATTGCCACAAATAGCCTACAAAAGAAATTGGGTTTCTCTCATCCAAAATATGCTGTGAAAATGGTGTGTTCCGAGTGTGGCCTCCTTACCCAAACCTGACATGAGACTGGAAAAGACAGCAGGCCATTCTGATGACCTGCTCAGCCCTTCCTCCTCCAGAGGTGAGCAGAGGCAACAGGCCTTTGCTGCAAACTTTCTACCCAGGTTACCCTAGACAATTTCCACTCCCTTCAGGAAAACTGCTGCATGGTTCTGTGAGTTTCGCTGGTGCCTGGCATCCCGACAGAGCAATGTTCTTTGACAATCTCCTCTTCAGCTTCACATTGTCCACAAACATGTATTAATAATGGTGATTATAGTTGAGTAATATCTTATTTTGGCAGCAGTTTTCTGGAAGATAAAATAAGAAATCTACTGCTTATGTTGATGTTGCCTATCTCTCCTGCCAAGTCCTCACCTCCTTCTCTTCTTTCTTGGGTCTTTTCCAACATCTGTTTTCCCTCCACATAATTTTCCTTCTTGTTGAATATTGTACTGTATTAATACTTTTTCTTCCTATTTCCCTCTGCCTTTTTCTCCTCTCCCACATCTTTATTCTGTTCATGACCTCCATCCTTCTTCTTCTATGTCTTTTTCCCACATTCCTCCTTTTCTATCTGCTTTGTCCCAGTCTCCTCAGCCAGAAACAGATCGATCATGTCAGGTGGTTTGGGGAGTTTCAGAGCAAGTTCACGAACAGGAGATGGTCCGGCCAAGCAAAGCATCTGGATTCAGCAGTTCCTCAGCTGTTTTCCATCTACCTTCTGCGTAGTCTGAGCACATGGAAGGAGGCAAGCTGCCACATCTACTGGAGAGATGCTCTGTAGTCATCAGGGATGAAAACGTCATACCACTATCCAGAAAACTAGAGTGCCCATGCCTTTTCACCCTGTTTGACCAGCAGGAGCTCACCCTCACTTGGCTTAGAGATTTAGGAAAAGCTTTGAGCATAAGCTAAAGCAGGGGTAACCCATTAAATATTTGCAGCAATCCTCAAATCAGTTAACTTCTGTGGCCAAACTAAACCAGAAAGGTCAGCAATGTTATTTTATATAGTAGAGCAGACAAACTGATTAAAAATTACCTGTGTTTTAAGCCAGCTTTGGTCTTCTGTGTACTTAGAGATTCTCCCCAGTCAGTATACAAAACATATTATATAATTAAGAGTGTTAGTCACAGAGAGTACACTTGTGTTTGTAATTGCTCAGTCTGATCCAAAGATATTGAGACCAAAATGTGTGCTACTGCCTGCCTTCATACCTAGCTGTCGCCCTTGCCGAAGGGTGTGTAGGGCATGGTATCTCACGTCGTACGAGAGAACATCTACACCAGCACTGGAAAAAACTCAGAGAATAGAAACCCCACAAAGTGTGCTAGTTTTGTAGGCAAAGCCAATGTATCCAGAGGTTTCCCCTGCTCCACAGGACTGATGCCTCAAGTCCTGAGGCTCATTTCCCCCCAGGCCTGGCCCTCTGCCTGCTGAAGCAGCAGCCATGAGAAGGATGGGGAGGCAGAGCTTTGCGAGCTGCTGGTCTTTCCAGCACTGTCCTGTGCAGATGCGCTCTCAGCAGAGACAGATGCTTAAATTGCCTGCCTACTCTGACTCCCATCATTGCTAGTGGAAAATTGCAGACCAAAAAAAGCTTCATGTAAATAGATTCTTGTTTAAAAGCTTAGTGCCTTCAGCTGTTTCTAACTGAAGCATGTCAAGGTGTAGGAGGGAAGCCCTAATGGCTTATGGGGAGCTGGGAAACACCGACTTCCGTGAAATGCCTGTGGCCAGCTTTAAATGTTCCTAGAGATTTTATTTTTAACTATTTCAGTAAGTAAGAGATCTCTAGTGGTTGTTTTGAGGATAAGTAAATGAAGTGTTGGTAATTTAATATCAGCTATGTGCTTGGCCTCATAATTTTTGTTCTCTCTGTCAGTTCTTCATGAAGCCACAGAAACCAAATTTTAATCGTTGTCTCTTCCTCAAAACAACACGATTGCTTTTGCAGTTCTCTCTTTGACAAGCTGCCAGCAGTGCATTATCATATACTCAGGATCTCACAAGACACTTAAAAGCTGCATATCATCACAAGCTGTCTTCTTGGTAAGAAATAGTGTAGGGTTTGCTCCACTGAAACAGTAGTTAGCTGTGAGGTATAAATTTCTAGATGATGACTGCAGAGTTTGGATGGTGATGTAAGGGCTGCAGAGAAGGCAGTAACTCTCTGAGAATGCCTGCCCAGGACTCCTCATAAGTGTGGAGTGCCTAAATATACCATAAATTGTAGGCTGATTGGCTGGAGGAGACTTCAGCTCCTAAATATCTTCTGCTAACGCACACACTGGAATGAGACATCTAGCTGAGTTACTATGATGCCCGGGCTATCCTCCAACCCACTCACTCCCCAACATTTTTACATTCTGTTCTTTAATAAAAATGCTTACTCTTTTTCTCCCTTTCTCAAATTTGCCTTTTTCCATTATCCTCTCTACCACTCCTTGGAATGGGTCTGCCTGCTGTCTGCACCGAGTCACTAAACAGATCACTTCAGAAAAGGTCTCCAAAGGGAAATTGCCCCTTCCCTTCATCTGACTGGTGAGGTAGGAATTTGGTCTTTGACACTTTGTTCAAGCCAATAATACACCCATCCCCCAACACGTATACAGATTTATTATCTGCTTCTTATTCATGTCTTGCTAAGATGTGGGTGATCTGGACTGCTGCTTCTGCCGATACACTTCTGTAGGGTTGAGGTGTCTGTAACGTGCTCAAGGGTGGCTTCTGCACATCTCAGTGCAGTAGAAACATAATTTTATACAGGGTTTTTTTCCTTAAAGTGGTTCCATCAGTATAATTATCGATAACTCCTCAGGTTTGCTGGATTTAGTTGGTACAAATCAAGGTAATTTGTCTCTTAGAATCTGGCAGGATAACCCCTTTGTACTTATGTTACTTTTGGTAGTTCAAAAAACTGAGTGGTTAACTATTGCTTACAGTAGAACAGATGTTTGCTTGCTTTTATATCTGAAATCTTGCCAGTTAAGGTTTCTACTTAAGTGTTAATCCCAATCATAATTAGGCTCAACAAAACCCTGGTATATCTTTTCTAATCATAACACCAAAGTCATAGACTGGGACCCAGAATGTAAATGGAAACAGGCTAGATAGGTAATGTATAATCACAGATAACTACAGTGCAGAGAAAAGAGAAAGGGCATGGACAAGCTGTCTTTGGAGCAGTGGATATCCCAGTCGCTGTACGATGTGAGGTGTCAGCTGTGCACACTTTGTCCATCCCATGATGGGGAGCTACCCACTGCCATCGATTTTGCGCTGCTCAAATCAAGATTAAGCAGATGAAAGTCAGCTGGTCACAGCACCAACTCCAGGGATGGCCTTGCAGACCACAGAGGCTCAAAGACTGCAGAGGACAGGGTTCTCTACAGCTCAGACACTGAGGAAGTCATTCAAAGCTCCACAGTTCGCACACCCACTTTGCCATGCTGGAATGAGTAATATTGCTCAACTTGTCCTCTAAAAATGGCTCTGTAATTCAGTAAGAACACAGACTAAAATGATGAATAAAGCGTGGTGCCTGATATTTAGTCAGCAAAAATAAATTATCTAAATTCTGCACCAGTTTCTAATATTCCTTGTTTAACATGCTTAGGAGACTAAACTGTATTGCACTATCTGGAAATGTTACATCCAGCCATGTTTATTACCAAGCGAAGAGCTAAGAAGATAGTGCTGCTGTCTCTTCATTTTCTTAAATCTATGTATACATTTATTCTATCACTGTTGGAATATGTCAACATATGTTAACTAGTGAACCTGAGAAAGAATCAATTATATCAATAATTTCATGCATAAGTAATTTTTCATCAAAATCAAGTTAATAGGTAATGAAATGTTGCCTCAATCATGACCACTCAGGCTTTAAGTCATGAGATTGTTTACCTCACCCACATTTGGAATTGGCATAAATGATACAAATTGATTAAGAAACAGCATGAGATGACTCTAATGTCTTCAAGTGCCAGCTTAGTACCTGTTTCCAGTAATGGAAACATGGTCAGCTGGGATGGAGATATCCTTACAGTTAGAGCACAGTCTCCAGGACAGTTTTCTGTCTTTTCTGCCTTTAAGCCTTTCCCATAACCCTTCTGGTTTGCTTCAAAAGTAATGCCACAAAGGTCCTCAAGACATCAGGCAACAAAAGTATTCCTGAGGTGAACAATGCAGGTTGAGAAAAGCCTCTGTTTTCTTTAGGTGGCAGCTGATTGGCTCCATTAGCGCTTACCATAGAATCATAGAATGGTTTGGATTGGGAGGTACCTTAAAAAGCATCTAGTTCCATCTCCCCTGCCCACAGCAGGGAAGCCTTCCACTAGACCAGGTTTCTCAGAGCCCCATCCAGCCTGGTCTTGAACACTGCCAGGGATGGAAACAACTTCACTAGGCAACCTCCTCCAGTGCCTCATCACTCTCGCTGTCAAGAATTTCTTCCTATTGTCTAATCTAAACCTACTCTCTTTCAGTTTGAAGCCATTCCTCCTTGTCCTGTCACTACATGCCCTTGTAAAAAGCCTCTCTCCATCCTTCTTGTTGGTTCCCTTCAGGTACTGGAAGGCTACAATTCGGACACCTTAAATACTTCTCTGGGCTAAACAATCCAAATTTTCTCATCCTTTCTTCATAGGAAAGGTGCTCCATCTCTGTAATCATCTTGGTGGCCTCCTCTGGACTCACTGCAACAGGTCAACATCCTTCCAGTGCTGAGGACCCCAGAGCTGGATGCAGCACTTCAGGTGGGGTTTCACTAGTACAGAGCAGAGGGGCAGAATTCCCTCCCTCATCCTTCCAACCACGTTACTTTTGCTGCAGCCCAGGATGTGATTGGCTTTCTGCCTTAACATTTTTTGTTCTGCTGTTGTTTAAAAGGAATGTATAAGCCAAGAATCAATTTAGCATCCAGCTGGAGCTGTGACTTCCAGGTGTACAGTGCAGTCATGGCTGTTCAACACGTTCTAGCTCTAAAGAGCTTCACTCATGTAAGCTGCTGCTTTTAATTGGCATTTGTGGGATCAAGGTCTTTATAAGTCCCCCAGTTGTTTTTNTTCTGCCTTAACATTTTTTGTTCTGCTGTTGTTTAAAAGGAATGTATAAGCCAAGAATCAATTTAGCATCCAGCTGGAGCTGTGACTTCCAGGTGTACAGTGCAGTCATGGCTGTTCAACACGTTCTAGCTCTAAAGAGCTTCACTCATGTAAGCTGCTGCTTTTAATTGGCATTTGTGGGATCAAGGTCTTTATAAGTCCCCCAGTTGTTTTTCTCAAGTTTCACGAGTGAGCAGGGGCATTTTCTTTTAGAAGAGGAAAATACTGGGAATTCTGAAAAATGCAAAAAACTACTTGGATGACAGGGCTTTACCATCTGAAATGGCCTTGCTATTTCTTCTTCTTTTTTATAATATACTTCATTTTTTATGGTTGACTTTACACAGAAATTTTCTGCCTTGTTTCATGTTTTTATCTGTGATTTGGAATGAGTGAAGGAGCAGGGGTTAAAAAAACGTGCTTTGGGTTTGAGGAGGATATAAGGCTAAATGATGTTGCAAAGTTTTTGCTTATTCAGTGATTTTTTTAACAGAGTAGGTACATTTTCTTGAAAAGTGTTAGGTAGTTCTACTAAAATTTTTACACTACAATATTTCAAACTCATTTCACCTAAGAATTCACTGGCTGGGACAAAAAGAATGGGCTCTGATTTATGGTAGATTGGATTTGAGTCCTACCTGTGACACAGGTAATGCTTCAGGAAGGACTGAGTTCGATTTTTCAAGACAACATGACACAACAACTTTTGGTTGCCTCCTGGTTATTCACCTATGACCTGGTGAGCATGGCTAGCATGGCACACATAGTGGGAGGAGAGGAGACATTCTTGCCTCATTCCTCTAAAATCAAGAAGCAAGGTGGGAGAGATTTCAAGTTGTTATCACCAAGGCATAGTTTTCAGGACAAACATTTTCATCCATGATATAAACTCCAAGCCAAAATTTAAAACTTCTAAAGTAAAGAACAAAAAAATCCCTTGGGATCCTATCAAATGTTTTCTTGGAACCAAGACTGTGAATTGGGCTTCTATTTTGTTCCACTGAAGGTAATGAATAATATTTAATAACCTCCTTATGTTATTCTTGGCCTGCCTCTGGAGGGGTTACCCTGGCTGGTCAGCATGGATAATGGATGTCAGAAAAGGTGCTAGGCTATTTGTATATACCTTGGCGAAGATTTTACCATCCCCATTCAAGAGTGATATGGGTCTTTATGAAGTGCATGATTTTACAGCTTCTTTGGAAAAAATTCCTGCATTTAGGACAGATAGAAAAATAATTTGGAAGGCTATCTATGAGGTGCGTAGAGGAGTTAAGCCATTTCTTTAACTGTCAGTGTAGTCTAATCTGATAGATTTCCCTTATTAAGATGGCATGCCATATCAGAGGGGTTGGCCACTGCCCAACCAACAGGGCTGCAAAGCCTCAGCCTACTTTTCAGCAGTTCCTCTCATGTCCTGTTTCCCTGCACCCCATCCACTGACCATCTGTCCTTCAGGAGCTGGTGGGGAGAGTTGTGGTTTTATAGAAGAGCATTTGTTGTGTACTCAGTCCCAGACAGTGGGAAATTACTCACTCAGCAGCTGAGAAACCAAAACTCTTGAAGGTCCCCCTCTCTGAACAAATAAATATAACCTGTGTCAAGTACCCCACTGTTGCTGCCGAAATGGTTGTCTGTAATATCACCAAATGGCAACGTAAACCTCTCAGCAATTTTCAACCTCAGTTGCCCCTCTTATGAAATTTTATTTTTATCTAATTAAAGCTTCTCAAATTGGAGCAAAATGTCATGATAATTAGCTGGCATATCCCATCTTTTTCTTCTGTTTTCTACAAGTGAGCAAATGCATAGGTTCTTTGGATTGCCTAAACTGTGTTTCTTGTCTCACTGTGGAGTTTCGGGCAGCACATGTAAGGATTCAGACTGTTCCTGTTCCTTTGAACAGTTTTATCCTCTGATTTAGGGTTCCTTTCTGATTTTTCTTCTATCAGTAGCTGGTGAAAAATGATAGCTACCTTTAACTTTTTTGCCCTCCTTCAGAAGGAACTTCTTACTGCTGAACTGAAGCCTGAAAATCAGTTCATATCCTCACAAGTCTGAAACTTTTATTTTTCAACTAAATCCTCTAGACGTTTCCCTGCATTTCATCATGCTATGTTTTACTTACATCTACATAAAAAAAAAATATGCTGTATCAGCTCCTCAGGTTTTGCTGCTGAACCCCTTTTTTACAAAAAAAAAGGAAGCCCTGTTCCAGGTCTCACTTCAGCCAGTGTTTCCATGTATTCCTCTCCAAGAGTCACCCAGCCTTGCAGCTAAACAAGGAATTTGTCTGAGATCACAATTTTTGTCCTTTTTATCCTAAGTGGAATTTACACCAAATTTTGCTAGTTTTGCTGTTCAGCAGCTGGAACTCTTCAGAGCAGTCCTCACCATCCCACTTGCAGTAGGTCACTCAGATGCCATGGGCTCTGAAGCAAAAATGAGCAAAGCTTCTGCTTTCTGTAAGACATTCATTTTGATTGGTTTGGCCAGGTAGTCACTGAGAGCTAAGCACCTTCCCAGCAATTATTGAGGGCCCTGCAGTTGCAGTATTTGAGAGCTGAGAAGTGCAGCTATGCATGTACATCACGGGTACAAGTTTGCTGTTGCTCCAGATATCACTGGGGACCGTACAGAAAGCATACAGAAAGCTCCAGCTGAGCCAAGAGCTTTACAGCCTGTTTAGTACCTGGCATTTTTATGCCCATCTAGGTAGATTGGGTAGGTAGGAATATAGCACTGTGGGGGTTTTACCTGGGAAGAAAAGCCTTTTACTGAGTGCTCGCTGGCCACATTGCCAAAGCCAACTGTGTTTACAGGCAGCTCCCCTGTCTCTCCAGATCCCTGGGCTGCTTTCACTCCACGTCACCTCCTGCCTCCCTCCACGGCCTTACCACAGCCCTTGCACTGTAGCCAGCAGGAAGCCAACAGGTCTTTCCTGAACACATCAACCCCTTTTTGACGTTCACTGCTCCCTGAAAGGGGTGACTCCATTGCCCCACTGGCAGTGGGGCTCCTTCCAGCCTGCCACCCACTGCTGCCTGTGCCTGCCAGCCTCCCTCACCTCCCTTCAGGAAGAAAAGGAAAATAAGAGGGTGTGAATGATTGGACTGGTAATGACATTAGAAATTCCATTCTGGCAGTGCACTAAATCTTCCTTAAAAGCTTTGAAGAGCTTCCTGAAAATATGAGCACTAAACTGCATAGCAGGTATATCAGGCCTCAGGCCGGAGAGCTGCCACAGATCCCCCAGACCATTGAGCCTACCTCTCTCTCCCACGCTGGGAGCAGTCCATACAGGGAGTATGCCATGCCCTGCCCTGCTCTGCCCAAAGACACTGCCCTTCCAACTTGGTTCAAGCACTGTCCCCTCCTCTACTGTCCTCACTTTTCTGGTCTCTGGAAAACTGTCATGGCTCAGTCTTAAGTAACACCGAGTCAGCCCTCGGCTTCCCAGCTGTACACAGGGACTGCGCACCCGAGTTTGTTACACAGCCCATGGACTGCACAGCCTGGGAGATCTAATTCATTTTATAAAAATAAACACATGTTTCTTTTTACTTGCTTTTAAAAATCATTACACTTTTATACTTTTAAGCAGCTCTCACATCAATGTTCAAAGCTCTTCTCAGTATCCATAAGATCTGAAAGAAGAACTAAATCCAGGACCTGGAGTTTTAATTAAGAACTTGAATACTGAGAGATTTGTGGTTAAATCAGGGGTACTGTCAGCCTTGAAATCACAACAATTTAATTGCTTCACACACCCCAGCTTCACAGCATTGCTACCTAGTGCCATCTTCAGTGTGAGCAGAGGACCTGGGAAAATAAAGCTATGCTGGAATTGAGACCTTTGCTTGATTTCCTTGTTGAAGAGGGAAAGTCATATGACACTGCTCCCAGGTACACTGAAGGTGGGATGCTGGCACGTCTTACTTTTCTGGCACAATACTTATTGTCTCTACTATGCGAACAAACCACCCAATATCTAAAATGCTATAAACACGGTTATGATTCTAGGAGAGCTTATTCCAAATAGGCTATGGGACAAGAAGAATCAATTTGCTTGTGTAGCTTTGGGGGCAGAGAAGAGCAAATGCTGTAGTAAAACGACAGTAGAAAAAAATTTTAAAGGAAGATTCCCCCCCCCACCTTTGGATGGATGTATCTACCCAGAGAAAGCGAGAGCACTGAAGTCTTGGTGATCTGGATTCATTACAGGAGTAAGACAGGCTGGCTTGTGAGCCTTATTCCTCAGGTTTTGTGCAAGTGAAAATTCAACCAGGCCTTCAAATATAGCTGAATTGGAAGGTGGAATTTATGTAAAGCATTTGAATTTGGTCAGACAAGTTTCCTGTAAATTAGAAATGAGTTTAAAATGTACCACTGCAAGCCCATTTTTAAATAGTTCAAACTCTAGTCTAGTTGATTATCTTTTCTTCCCTCTTCCTGCCATCCATTAAAGACTTGGCCTCTGCATGCACATTATTAAAGATAGAAGAAAACTGCAAAATGCATATTTGGAACCAGTTTTGGCTTTTGGAAACCCCCGATGTGCTGAAATACTCAAACTTTCCTTGCTAAATACTCTTCATGAACTTGAGGTTTCTGATGTTGGTTTGAGTCTGGAGTTCAGTGACACAAAGAAAGGAGATATTTGCTTCATTCAGTCTTTGCTGTTAAAGCCTTTTGAACAATGGGCAGAACCTGAACTCATGCCTCTAAAATTGCAGAGTTTGTATATTTTGGAGTTTGTGGAGTGATGCAGAAATTATAGGTGAAAGAATAATTTTTAACTACAGCCCCAATGGGAGTACAAAGACTGTGATTAATTAATATGAGGAAAGCAACATCATTTGAAGTATGGAGTTTGTTGTTGGTTTTTTCCTGTGGTCATTTCCATAACTGGTTAGAAAATCAGCTCTGATCAAGGAATGTTTTTATTTATTTTAACTATGTCCTACTTAATGGAGATGTAATAATCCAAAACAATTACATTAAGGTAATTATGTTTCAATAAACATAAACTTGGCACTTCAGACTGGAAGTGGAACCTCTGCCCTGAGCCAATTAGGAGCAGTGAAATGAACAGGAGACAGGTGATTGTAGTTTGTGGAGTGCATTTATTAAACCAGTAACAAATAATCTATTAATCTTTCTCTAAACATCAACAACATAAAAGAGTTCCTCACCTCAAAGTCAGTTGCATTAAACAATTTCACACAAACAAAATGAGACACCAGAAGTTTTGCATGTCGGGATATGATTTATAGCATGAATTAACTGCTTTTGTGTGATGAAGGGTGTAATTAAACTCCAGTGGCAGCATGTGGCCACAGCAAATGGCTTGGCAGAGAGCAGATCTCTGGAAGCCAGCTCACCAGGAAAAGGGTTTGTGTTGCTGGTGGCACCAGCAGGTCAGCGGGAAAGCCTGTTTCCCAGGCAGGCTCCTTCCTACCTTTGTCATGCACAAAGGAAACTTGTGGGCTTACCAGGAGCAGGCAGGCCAGAAGGTACTGTACCAGTGAGCAAAACATAAATGCCTTTGTCAAAACAGAAACATTTCAGTAAAGCCTTCTGACCAAGACAAGGAATCTCACAGGGGGAAAACATAAAGAGAAGTGGTCAACTCACAAAGGGAATTACTTTCTGAGTGTGCTTTACCTCTGGTGCTGGTGTTGTCAAACCGAATGGTCTAGGCTTGTGTATTTTCCCTTGGCTTCCTTTCCTTCTCAACCCTTTTTCTGCAGCCAGGTCTCTTGCTTCTCTCTGTGGCTTGGATTTCTGATGCAGTAAAGGAGAGAGAAGCATTTAAAATGCTGTAGTATTGTGAAGATTACACAGAGAAATGGGAAAGGCCATTGGTATAGGTAGAATTTCAAAAAATGCTTCTCATGTTCCCTTTCTGTTAGGCAGAACCCCCAAATAGCCAGGGGTCGTCTGATGGGGCCCCATTCTAAAACCCTCAGAGTCTGCCAGAGCAACAGGGAGCACAGGTAGCCAGAGCTTCTACATAAAGGTATTAAATGGGCTTATTTGCAATCTGTCTTCTTAAGCAGTTGATGTCTTCATTCATTTAACACCATGCAAGGACACACTGCTGCTGTTGCCGTATTTTCAAGACTATATACACTGCATTTAGTTCATTAAGACAGGTGATCTCTTTCATATGACAGGCAAAAGCAGCTTAAGTTTGTTGGTAGTAAATCATAACCTTCTGTTTTATTGAGAAAAAAAATGAAGCAATCTAATGTTTTATCATTCCAAAGTAGCAATAAAGACATTTCTGTGTCTATATTTGCAATCCAATGCACTTTCAGTGTCGTTGCAAGTGATGGAGTTAAACTTCAAATTCACTCTGTAAGTTACTCTCCTGCTTACACTGGTCCTTCCTATTCACTTTCTTTCTCTGAATCCACATGCTTTTTCCTGTTTGTTATTCTTTTACTCTCTATAATGACACATGGTCTTTAATGTTTTCATTAATCTTAGCATCTTCTTAGGGTCTCATATATGTATTATCCAAAGCAGTCTTTCAGCTAATATAAAGCTGATTTGTAATAATCAACATTATGGATGATAATAATTTATGCGATTTATCCAGGAACTGGATTTGGTGTATCCTAGAGGCTATCAGTGAATGCAATATCTCCAAAGGCACAAACAGTGTGTTAGGCTTGAGAGGGGAGTAAGCAAAGCTGGAGATCAGGGGTTTTTGACTCAAGTATAAAAAATTACATGTACTTGAAAACCTAGATTTTGAAAGATCACTGGATACTTAGAAAACCTCTTTTATGAGCAGAAGCCTGATGAGGAGTGGCTGAGGGAGCTGGGGGTGTTTAGTCTGGAGAAAAGGAGGCTCGAGAGGCCTCATCACTCTCTACAATGCCTGAAACGAGGCTGTAGCCAGGTAGATGTTGGTCTTCCAGGTAACAAGTGATAGAACAAGAAGAAACCACCTCAAGCTGAACCAAGGGAGGTTTATACTGGATCTTCGGAAAAATCTCATCTCTGAAAGTGTGGGCAGGCATTAGGGGAGGCTTCCCAGGGAAGTGGTGGAATCACCGTCCTTGGAAGTGCATATGCATGTGTCACTTGGGGACATGGTTTAGTGGTGAACACAGTGGGGCTGGGTTAACAGTTGGATTCAGTGATCTCAGAGGTCTTTTCCAAAAGTAATGTTTCTATGATTCTATGAGACAGTGGTTGAGACAGCTGCTGAGGAGCTTTGGAGGAAGATCTCGCAGAGAGATTTGTAACATACTGCTCTTCTCTCTCGTGTTTTTGTTTTTTAAAATCTCTAGTTTGGAAAGTCAGTTTGATTTCCTGACTGCCATTGTCACAGCACCTAAACCCACAGATGCTGAAGGCATCTTGCAGAAGGCAAGTCAGGCTGCTGAGACAGTCACACTTAGTGAGAAAGGGGTACAAGCTGTGCCTGACACCACCTCAAGGGTGCAGCTGCAGGTTAAGATGTGAGCAGATGCAGCTGGAAGGCAGGAAGGACAAGAGCCACACTTGGCCCAGGAGCTGTGACCAGGGCTCTCTTAATCATAGCCTCAAGTTACCAGCTGAATGGCTCCTGGTATGAGCTGCTGTGCCTCATGTGAGGAAATGGTTTTGTTAAAAACAGTGGGTTTGAATGGGTAGCCAGAAACTCCATAACACAGTTTCCAAAAGAGCTGATCCGAGAGCAAGAGAGAGAAGGGTTCATTATCAAGATTGTTTTGTGTGGTTTCCATTCCTCTCTTTTCAGTATCTGTCATCATTTATTGGTTAAGACTTAATAACTAAAAGAGAGTATAACTTGGCTCTCATTGCCAGAAGTCCAAAAGCAAACATTACTGCTATTTTTTTAACCACAGGCAGCAAATCTTTTAGAACAGCAGCCTGACCCCAGCTCTCCTCTTCCCAGCATCTCTTCTGCAGTGGGGCAGATGAAGTAGCCCATGATCAGCCGGGCCAGGGGCAGCAATGCTTTAGCCCATGAACCCTTAAAACACGAGGTGCGAGTGATTTTAAAAATATGCCTTTAAAGATTGGGGCTTTTTTTCCTTCACAGAGGTTTCAAAGTTTTTTAGTCAGACAGTTACACAGACACTTTAGCTAGCCCAACAAAATTTCAAATGGCAGGGTGATGCTGTAGGCAATCAGAACTTTATTTTTAGGCCTGTGCAACCAATCAGTAAGGAGCTTACTGCAGCTTGATTTTAAAAAGACCCCAGTCCTCTCTGACTGCAAAAAGAGCTAAACTCGAGTCCACTCATAGTATCTGCTATCCTGCAAGTTCAAACCATGTGGTCAGGAGCTCTGGAGTCTCATTTGGGTTTTAGTATCTCTCGTGAGTTAATTCTAGAAATTAATAGAGGACTTCTTAGAACCCAAAACTGCTTATATCAGACTGAGAAAACATCAAACCACCCCAGAGACAACGTGAATCAATGGCTGCTTTCCCAAATATAGCCCGTTTTTTCTCAGCAGCCTTAATTCGTCATAGTGATTTGGACTAAAACTGTCGCTCTGCCTTCTGGGATGTTGAATGGCAAATCATTTGTTGCAAGACTCTGTAGTGACAAATGCAATAATTGGCCATATCTTTTTAATGCTAGTATTATGCTGCATCTCATTTTGGTTCCAGAAATTCTGACACTTTATCTTAATTTGGACTGGTCTTTGTTTGCCAATTCACTACTCTTATTATTTACATCAAAGGGATGCTATGCTCTGTCCCTGCAATTTTGTCAATTAGTGCAGTGGTATATATTTTGCACTTAATTGAATTTCATATACCTCTAACAAGGCTGCTGATCTCATCCCAGTGCAGTAACTGCCTTGATATGAAATTTCATTGGAAGAATGTTTTCTGCCTGAGAGCCGTTCATATATATGAGCTGCTGCAACCAATTAAAATGTTAAGGAACCAACAGTTGAATAAATATCGGTGAAAATTTAAGAACAGAGTGGTAGTTTTCAGCCAGTTTTATGTAAAGTCAATAGGTATCCGGAGGTCCAATTACAGGAAATGTTTTTGCAGTATGAAATAAAATTAGAAGTAAATGAGAATGTTACAGGCACCTAGCATGCTTTTGGTCTTGGCATAATGAATTAATTAAGAAGAATCAGTATTAAATAGTAAAGATGAAATTCTGCTGTGCATTGCACCTCTTTAATTCTGGCATAATTTCATAGACTTCACACAAGTCACATTGGATATAAAAGTGAGAAGCACAGAAAACTCACACGCTGTCAAGCCAAAATGTACCATCCCTTTTGGCCAAATGTCCCCTTTCCCCTGCCTGTTTAGCTCAGTTCAGAGGCCAGTTCGGGAGGCAATGCTCCCTGTTAATAGGGTGCAGCAAGATAAAGGGCCGCATTTTATTCCCACTCAGCTACTTGGGGTGTCTGAGCAATGAGGTACCTTCTTTCCTTGGCTCTGTTGGTCAGAGCATGGTGCTAATAATGCCAAGGTCATGGGTTCAATGCCTGTATGGGCCATTCACAAAAAAGTTGGACTAGATGACTCTTGTGTGTCCCTTCCAACTCAGAATATTCTGTGGTTCTGTGAGGAGGAAGTCTGCTGTTCCTCTTCTAGATTCATTTTGGGCCATTTAGCCTCCCTGGCTTTCTGCTTCTGTGATTTCCTCCATTCCCTTGCAGACAACCTGCCAGGAAGCCCTGCCTGCAGCATGTGTGGGACAGCATTGTCGCTCTGCCCCATCTACCTGCTGTTTGCCTCAACAGCACCTGCCAGCCCTGTTTGCTCTTTAGACACCGAGCTGTGCACCTCTGGGGCTGCCAAGTGTGCTTGGTAGAATCTACGCAGCCATTCATTTAAATACTTGTTAAACAGGAAGCTGCTGCTGGGAAGTTGAGTGCTGGTTTATATTTAAACAAACAGTGGGAACAAGCATGAGTGTCATTTTGTGATGTAGTGGAAAATCTGAATGACTTACATTATCCCGCAAGTATCCCCTTGAAAACAAACCTGAGAGGCTGTTAAGGACCCTGCTCAAACCTGCAAGCTTTTGCATTGCTAGCAGCTGTGAAAGGGTTAACTTGCACAGTTCTTTCACTGCAAACGTAGGCGTTAAAGGAAAAGTGATGCACACGGTGTAGCATTGGTGTTTCCCTTGTGATTGAAGGAAAGCAGTTATTAAGGTCAGCCATGCTTATTTTTGGCTGATGTGGAGCCCCTTTCAGCCTGAACACTCCTAAGGAGTGTACTTAAGGTCAAGAAAGTTGCATATTTTGTGAGTGAAGTAAACAAGGGGAGCAAATGTTGGTGTGTTGAATATTTCCTTTTGGTAGCTGTGGACTATCGAGACTTAGGATTTTGATCTAGCCTCTCTCTCCTGCAAAGTTTGAGTATTGTCAGGGATGACAGTGAGGTCAGATGCAGCTGTGGGGTCTCCTCAAAGTTTGAGGCATCCAGGGGGATGCCAGGATGCAGAGGTGTGGGAAGCCCAAAGAAGCCAAAGGGCACATAGGTCAGAGCGTTTGGGTCTTTAGCTGTTCTATGTGAGGGCATAGCTTTGCCCTTGAGGGATTTTGCCAGCTCCTTCTGTTCTGCAGGAGATTTTTGACTCCTCTAGTCTCCCTTCATACATTCGATAGGCCATCCATCGGCAGAAAACATATGAACTCTCAGGAGGCAGACCTCTCCACCCCTGCCACGCAGCGACGGTGTGATAGCCACCACATTGTCACAGTGTCTGTTCTACTCACTGCAGGGTTACTCCTCGACAGTGACAGTCACGGTGAATATCACAGTTGTTTACAGAGCTGACAGTTCCTGCCAAACTTCACAGCATAGCCAGGAGAGCTTTCCTGAGAATGCATTTGGAGACATGCATTGGGCTATCACAGAGACACGTAGTAGGGTGAAAGCGAGAGAGAACCTTACAGTTTTCCTGAGTGACCAAAATGGTTAGCAGTTCTAGTCAGCTTCCCAGATATATCACCATATTTTTCTAGTCATCGTCAGACTTCATTCTTCAAGCTCTCTATTTGCCTCTCTCACGTCATGGTGACAAGTGCCACATAAATATTCCTATTATTAATAGAAATAATGTATTATATTTCTATATTTTAATTATTCATATATTGTATAATTTATATAATTACCATTTTAATTCCTTTTTCTAGTTCATGCTCCACAATGGAAGGTGGTTATTGATAATCCAATGCTAAGAAAATACTTTCACTTCTAATAATTTTCTCATTACTTTTTCTAATAATGTTTCTTATGCTTAGACATGCACAGGCATTACAATATTTTGAAAGGATGCACTTTTGCTTCAGTGTTAAAAGTCCTCTTCATTTAACATTTAATATATTCTTGTCTGCTGGCACGTTAGAGCTCAAAAACACATTGCAAACTACAGGCCAAGTTATTTCTCCTGTGAATGTTTAAAGCACCAAAATAATTTTCTGGTCTTGGAAATGTGGCCTGAAAAGAATGCAAAGTGATTCTCTGCACAGTGGCCAAGATGCTGCTAAAACTCCTCCATGGCCGGCCAGCCAGCATCTGTGGCTGCACATGACATGCTTCCTCCTGGCATCCCGAGCAAGCACTGATCCCTTTTCCCTCCAGAGCCCACCCTGATCCCAAGATAGGTGGGTGAGGTAATGCAGCTGCCTTTCATTTCTGTGGCCCAAGAGGGTGGTGGTGGGTCTGGGTTTTTTTGTAGGATTTTGCCAAAACAGAAAGTCAGAATTAGCTTGTGCAAAACACATCTAAACAATGGAACACATACAAATTAGAGTACCCACCCACAGCGCCTAATACATAACCAGTGAGTCATGCCCAGGGCCCAGTGTGAGAAATCTGTGTAGGTGGGTTTTATTTGGCTTTCATTTTGATTGCAGTTGAGCTTCTCTCTAGCTAATAATTACTGCGCTCTGAACTAATAAACAAAAGGATCTGAGCTTTCCAAGATGTCCTAATGGTACAACATGTCATTTGTTAGACTTAAAATTTGATCCCTGTGGAAATGCAAATGAGTTATGTCTTAGGACCCTAAACTCTTTGGTGTTCATTTGAGTCCAGAGATTAAACTGAGATATTGAATCAGTGGGATGAACCGAGTTCAAGGCAGTAGTGACCAAAACAGTCACCATTAGCAAGGTATTCAATCACCTAAGGAAAACGTGAAAAGGAATGAACTGCAATAGTCTCCTGGGTATAAAAGGACACATCATAGCCATCACCAGCAGTACTGGCTGCTTTCTCATGAGGCTCAGCGGAGATGCCAAAGGTTGCAAAGGTGTGGAGCCTGAGCCGCCTTCTCACGCCCAGTGATGGTCCCTCCAGGTCAGGGCTGGGGCTTGCTGGCAGGGCAGCGCCGGGAAGCACATGGTGCCACTCCCTCCCCTCTGATCAACCTCTGATAAACAGGGAGAAGCCCAGTCCACAGAGACATAAACTTGGCACTTTTCCTGAGTGCTACACTTCAGAAACACGAATAATGAAAGGGCACATAGAAGCCTAAGTAGTTTGTAAACGCAATTTGAGTTTCAGGGTTTTCATTTTAATTATCCTGAGAAACAGATTTTTCTACGCTCCAAAATAATGAATATTTTTACATTATTTAAAGTAAGTGAGTTTCCCAACCGGCCTCTGAGGGCCTCAAAAAGTTCCTGTGTGGTAATTGCTGCTGGGTGTCTTAATGCCACAGACATTTGAGGTTTCCCAGAATATCTAAGTGGACACCGACTATAATTTAGTAGCCACGAGTGTTGCTTGATGCCATTGTTACAGGCAGAAGTTGCAAGAAAGCAACGAAATTCTAAGCTGAGGTTTTTTTTAAGTGCTCATTGCTAGCCTGACATTGCCACCTCTACTTATTTTTGTTGCCAGCATCAATGGGAAAGTAATTACAACTTTTTAGGACAGTGAGGCACTTTTGAAAATCCTGTCCTTAATTTACTGCTTCTGCAGTGCTTCCATTTCATTTCTCCCCTTTCTTCTTTATTTCTAGTGTTTCCACATTTACTCCCTCCATCTCCACTTTGGTATCGTGCCTGCCTTTGATTTTAATGCCTTCTCTTCTTTTCTTACTGTGTCTTGGGATATTCTCCCAGGGTTGTTTTCCTGTTACACTCATAATTGTCCATAGATGAGGTGGCTGTGACCCATCCTCACATTGTGACAAGCCACAAAAATCAATATGTCCCCCTACCTCAGTTGGAACCTCCTTTTTTTCACATCCTCACTTAACCTTACATTTCTAATCTTATTTAATTGTTCATCTGACCATTAACACAGCCATAAACAGCAGTGTTTATGGCTTTAAACAAAGATTTATTTCTAAAGTAATTCTAGAAGTGTAGTTGTGTTCTCAACCAACACTTATTCCAGGAAAATTCAGTGAATGGATAGACTTGCTCACGTCTGGTGTTGCAGCAATTCAGTATTCAATGAGATCAGGCTAAGTTCAGTGTTTTCTGGCCTATGGAAGTGCAAGATGCACAGACAGTGATTAGGACTTCTGCAGTTCATGTTTAAGGTCGTGGTGAGAACAGCCCAGCTTATCTAGTGGCATGGCAAATGCTAAATTGTATGAATCACTTAGACCCCTGACACACTGCAGAAATGCACATTAGAGGGAAACCTTTATTCAATCTCTTGGGCTTGTGCAGCTTTCCTTTCTTCCATTCTGAATAGGAACACAGCCAGGGCTGACTAGTCTTTCCACACAGTCTCCTTAAGTCATGGTCTAGACTCAGCAGTTCTGGAATGGACTGTAAATTATCCTCTGCTACCCAACCCAGTGGATACCACAGCAAGGAACTTGCGGGTCTTTTAGTTCCTAATGAGATTTTGGTATTCCAGATGGATTAAAATTATTCTGAAGCCATAGATCTGTACATCCTCAAACATTTATTCAGACCATGTAAGTGCAATGGAAATCTGAAACTTCACTTACAAGCTATGGAAGCTCCCTTCCATTTGGACATGTTTCACAGCCATCCATTTCCTTTCCTCATTCCACTCTATGTTTTTAAGTCTTTTCTTGGAAAGAAGAGTCACTTGAAGGAAGATAAGTACTTGGGAGCTTTCTCTCAGGCCATGATAGACAGCTCTTCTGTGCACATGCAGCTTGTTTACTCATTACCTGCTATACTTCAAATATTCAGAATGCATTGTAAAAGCAGAAACCTGAGATCTCTGTTGTACTGAAAACTTTTAATTATTTTTTTTTAAATTAATATTTGCTTGGAGAGGAGAAAACATGCTGCCTGGAAATCAGAAAGGCATAGGAAAAAAACCTCATGCGTGTAGCTACACGTGCCAGATGCAGTCCACAAGTAGCTCCATTATTCTTGGTTGTCCTCTCAGTAACCTCTACCTCTTGTGCATAGAAGCACCTGCTTCTCTGACAACAGCAGGCAATTTAGCCTCCAGGGGGCTCATAAGAATCTCCTCAGCCACTAAGTGGGGACTTACACTCCCAAGAGCCATTTTCATCTGGAGCACAGTTCCCCTTAAAATAAGGTGATAAGTTTAATGCAATGCTGTATTAGACAGAAGAAAAGAAAAAATACCTTTTTCCCTGTATTTGAGGTTTTCCAACTGACCACAGGAGCAAATGTAGGGAATAAGGCTCAATGAAATTATGGAGTGCTACCAAACTTTTCCAGTGAAGTGTTTTCCAGATGTGCTGAGTAAGACTTTCATTGCCATGAACTGATCACACAGAGTTCAGCAGATTGTAAAGGTTCAGATACTACAAATACAAAAGTTAAGGGTAGTTTTGACAGTGATGTACAGGGAAAGTAAGCAGGTCCCATATTTGCAAACCACATTCTGCTTTTAGTCTACCCAGCAACATTATGAGGGTTTGGAAGTGGTATGTCACCTGAACACCAGAACTCTGTCTGAGTTCAATTTTGCACAAGCAAACTCCAGCGAGGCGCAGAGCACCCAGCCCAGCAGAGTGAGTCTCTCTGATGTGGCATAGCTCCCCAAAAGAGCAGCCAGCTAAAAGGAAATAAGCAGCACCACGTGCCTATCTGGGCTGCAGTGTCTGCAAATAAGGCATGCAGAAAAGTACCTGTGGTTTTAGTAATGTCACTAGGGATGTGTGCTTGAATACCTCACTCTGGACAAATACAGCTGGACCATCCATTTACAATTGCAGGCTATCTTCTCCCAAACCACCCTCCAAACTTCTTGGCCTTTCTTGGCTATTCATTCCTGTTGTTACCTGTTATTTTGACCTTCCCTGAACCTGCTTGGAGCCAGTTGTTACCACTGTGATAACTTCTGGAAGGGACCAGCACAGCTTTCTTGACATCTCTTTACTGATGCCCATTTTTCTTCCTCCCAGCTGGCAGGCTTGGCTACATGCATTGCTGAAGTGTGGAACCACCAAATACTCTCCACACTGGTTCACTGGAAGCAGAATAGATGTCACTCAAGTGTTTCAGCCACTTTAACATAGGAAATCCTCTATTCTACTACTGTAGTCTGTCACCATCTGAAACAGCTGGATGTCACTTGTATTTTTATAGTTTTTTAAATCACATGATCTCTTCCAACCAAAGAATTATTATTTAACTGAAGTAGATTTCCAAAAGGCAGGGACATAAGTGAAGTAATGTTACTTTGCAGTCCATCACAGTTTAGAGTTTATGGCTTCTTGGTAGCACACTAAGTACTACTTAGTCCAGCAGGGTTATTCAGTTTGTGTCTCTCTGTGGTTGCTTTCAGAAGGAGCTGAGCCAAAGCCCTGATCACAGGATCAGGGCAGCAATCTGTCATTCCTGATGTTCAAGGTCAACATCTGAGCTGGATAACTGGCATCATCAGCTACAAGAATACTTCTGTAAACCAAGATGATGCTGTTATTCTGGTAGGGATGTGTTATCCTGCTGTTATTCTGCAGGATGTGCTGCTTCCGCCATCCTGCAGAAGCCTTTCATCTACCAGTGACAGGACACAGTCTCAGCTCCAAAACACTAGCAAAGGTTAGTAAACAGAGGTTCACCGCAATGCTCAAGCACATTATTTCAGCATGGCCACACCTTCAGAACCTCCAAACCTGTTGCATCTCCTGAAAACCATATGGAAATTCTGAAATAAATGTCTTTGATTTTTCAGTCTGCTACCCTTACCTGAGAGCAACTGCTCTCCCTTACTTACCCTTGATGGAAGAAAACTGGAGTTAGGCATTGGGACTTAGTATGCCACCTGTGCAAGTCTACCAAAAAACTTCGAGCCTCTTATAATGTTCCTCCAGCTGCCAGCCCTCGGGCTCACACTTGGCTAGTCCTGCACAGAGGAACCTCCTACTTCCCTGATTTTCTTCCTTTCTAGGTCTGTCCAGAAGATATTTATTATGAGATGTGGAAAGTGTAGGGATGAGATGGAGTCTCTTGTTTCACATCTATATGAATACTGAGACAGCTAATCTCATAGGAGGGAAGGATTTACAGTTCTCATCCTTAGGGCAAGAATAGAACTAAGTAAGGAAAAGGCCCAAACTGAAGTAGGATTGCTCAGTGAAAAGGTTTCTTGACCATTTTCAGTCAAATGCAGAAAAGAGAAAGACCCTTTCAGCTTTGTGCTCACAAATTAACATTGAGCTGCCTCAGTCAGCTACAATTACCCCTATCACCACGGCATGAGGTGTCTCACCTTGGTTTATTCTTGTCTCTTATGATATCTCGGAATTTTCAGAAAATACAGTATCTTCTAGGTTCTTTACTTTTCTCCTGTTGCAAATTAATTAAACTTCCTGCTATCTCTCCTACAACCCAAGTTAAACTATGAAACAAATCTTAGACAATTCCTGGAAATGTTTAGCTCATAATTTGTTCTGAGTTGCACTTTGCTCTCCACTGGCTACTTCAATGTCATTTCTTGCAGACCATGGCTCTCAGGTGGTGAAACATCTTGGATAAAGCACCATGACAGTTATATTCTCATCTATTTTAACAGGTTTTTTGCTTGTTTGCTTGCTTCTTTTCAAGGCTGCTGCTTTCCAAAACGAATATTCTTCTAAAATGATGGGGAGAAATTACACTTTGGGTAACCACTGAGGACAGGAATCTTCCTATTTGGACAGAGCTCCCATTCACTGGAATTTTATTTAATCATGAAATACAGTCTCAGATGTACAAAGAAATGTAAATATCAGCATGATTATGCAATTAGAGCAAAACTCACAATGACCTGAGATGAATTTTACCTTCAGAGAAGCTGCAGGGTTTTAGTCTGTCTATAAAACATGGCAGCCCTTTCTTCTTCCCATTTAATTAAAACTAACAAAGTGATCTGAATTCCTTTTATCTGCCTGTTCCTTCGCTTGAATTCAGAATTTTATTCATTTTTCAATGTAAATGTTTTAGACTACCCTACACAGACCTCTAATGTTTTACTGTTTCTATTAAAAATACCTATCTCAGAGATGTTTTGGTTTTTAGAATTATGATCAGATAAAGCAGCATTGTTCCGAAACTCTTGCTAAATAAAAAAGAATGGGTGGTGCCCTGTTTGGCACCTATGCAGCAAGTGATGTGTGATTTATTATTAGCGAGCCAAGTATAAGAGAAGATTATCATATGAAGGAGTTCCAGGCTATGGGCTCTCATGCGTTTTACTTGCTGCTGCTCCCACATTCTGGAGGGATGTGCAATCCAAGTCCTGGAGGAATTTTGCTTACTCTTTGATGAAGTGACCAAAGTGCCCCAGGAATGTGGAGCAGAGAATTTCTTCCTGCCACAGCCCTGCTCGGGCTGTTTTTCTCTCAGAAATTGGTAACCAGCCCTTCATGTTGTGCAAGTGCATGCAAGGAGAAGCATGGAAGTGGTCTTTATATGATAGCTTATTTCCATCTGTGCACCATATAGCAGAATTCAGTCCATCCCCACATTACCATAAAGTGGGCTTATTAAAATTCCTGTTAACATTTATGGTAAACTTCCTACTGATTTTAATGGGATGTGGATCAAGCACAGCGGCCACCAGGATCCAGAACTAGCAATGATACATTTTTAGTTTGAGTTTGTGTGCATGCATGTAAACATGAGCCAGCAGAGAGGTGGCACATGATTAACGCAAGCTTTACTGACGGATGAAATATGGAAGTAGCGTCCTGTGGTGATGAGTGTTATTGAAAACTCCAAGACAAGCAGAATGAAAGAAAACACAAATGTAGAAAAACAAAGTCTCGGTCTGTGCGATTACTGAATACGTGTTAAGAACAACCACAGAGCGCTGGAGACCAGAGCTGACCCAAAGCCGAGGAGGAAAACACGGAGGCATGGATAAGCGCCATAAATCACTCTGACAGGCCTATCATTAGACCTGAAGGAAAGACCACCTAGAAGGCCAGAGAGAGGGACTCACCACGGCTGTGTCTTCTGCTGGAAAGAATTACAGCTGGAGATAGACTCCTTGCTGTAGTACTGCAGCTTTTGTGAACAGTTAATAACAGTGCTTCTTTCCAGTTAGTATAAAGCAAGAATTGTTTCCCATGTGATAGTAGAACTATTCAATTTTGTTGACTGGCCTGTCATAACCCAAGAGCAAAAAGTTATGAGATCATTTCATTATCACTTCAGTATTTAACTACCCTGATGAGCTACTAAAAAATTATTAGATGTGTTTTCTCACAGCTTGGAAACATAGTGCCTATTTTCCTTTCAAGGAGTGGTTATGACCTCCAGTACAGATAAGGGTTTTCCCTGATGGGGATAAAACAACTTTGTTGTATCATGTATCTCAACAGCATTTAAACAGGGCATTTTGTCAGGGAGAGAGTGAAAGACAGAGATTCTGCCTTTTGTTCCAGTGGCCAAAAGTGTATCTAAAAAAATGTAATTCTCTTTTACTGTCTGTGTTTCTAAAAGACATCTATTGTAAGATCAGTTTGTTTATTTACTTTTTCAGTGGGAGGAGGAAGCATTTATTAAAAAGTTCACTTGGGAGAATTGAAACCATTGTAACTTGTTTACAGATGGTCTATTGACAACTGGCCAGGCTTAAATTTCATGATTCATCCATAAATGACACACTAGAGTGTGCAAGCAGACTATCAAATATGGGCTGCTCTTGGCCTTTCTTCTTGAGGTGGTTGATAAACCTGGTGTTGGTTTCTCATGATTCTTGAAGGTGAACTATGCCTACTTATGGGCATCTTGCCTCTTTCTAAAAAAGAAAACAAATGGCAAAATGCAGCCAAGAAGTGTCAAAATGAATGTTAATTTGAAGTTTGAGAAGTTTAATTAGATTCCTTGTGTGTGGGCCATTCCTGATGCCTGGCAATAAAGTACTCCAGGCTGGGCTCTATGCGGTTAAGCTGAGTGACACTCAACATGGGTGTACAGCAAATGATGAGACAGAGCTGAATATTTCCTACTTCCTCATGTGTACATTACCCAGCAATGGCTTGTCCTAGAGTCTTGTACTAATTATGACCTGAAAGGAAGGGTAAGGCAGTGTGTGCTGACTTTCTGAAGCATCAGATCATCAGTTCCTTGGCCAGTTTTTCACTGTACTAACTTCTCCATTTCCAGACTCAAAAAGGAAGTGCACGTGACATGCATCCAGTTTTATCTAGCCGTACCAAGTATAAGGAGATTTTAAGGACAGTGCTTCATAAAACAGAGATATTAATTATATGCTTTCACCACAAGTATTGAGGGCTCCACTCCATACCAAGCATAAGCTTCCCAGACAGTGCTGAGCCTTGTGCTGCTGCAGTGCATGTGCTAATGCCATCATACTCAGCTAATTTAAAGCTAGCTCAGGTGTTGCTGTGCTACACCAGACACTCACAGACAGATTAAGTGACTGGCAGTTTTTCATGCAGGAATAGAACTGCATCCTGTAGTCTATAACACTCCATTCAACATCAGTATTACTTTTACCAGTGGTTTCTGCTAAAACTGGGACACTGGATTAGTTGAAAAATCTTGTCAATAGGCAAAAAAAGACCCAAAGAATAGACTCTCTGAAGAGTTAACTAAAACAACCTCCAATTTAAAGAGACAAATCAGTATGTGAAGTAACTTCTGGTTTTGTCCCTCAGCATTTAGTATAATGTTGGAGAAAAATGGCCAAAATGCACTAGCTAGGGGGCTGTAAGAACACAAAAAAATGAATAGGAAAGGTGGTTTAGGCCACCTAAGTGAACTGGGACGTTGTTTCTACTGTCTATCTTTGCCACTAATCTGTTGTGTGACCCTAAAAACGTCACATCTCTGAGCTACCAGCTTGAAAAAAATTTGATAACGCCTCATTTCAGAGATATAGAAACACATTTAAAGAACCTCTATAGCCAACAATGATAATGTGTTTGAAGTATTTTAAAACTGCTCTCCAGTTTTCTGCTGTGCAAATTTATTTGTGTCTGTCTCAAGCACTGAAAAGCACCATTTCTATTTGATCAAAGATGAAAATATTTCCTCATTATGCCAGTCCTTGAATTTCATCGGGAGTTATTTTTTCCATTTCATATTATCATTCCTTTAAAGTAGATGGCAGGATTTGTTCCATGGTTTTGTATCCATGTATCTTTATCAAAGCAACAATTTGAGCTGAAGATGGGCTGTTGGACAAGCTATAATGCTTTTCCATAGCATGTGATGCCTTGAATCAGATTAAATCCTCCTGTTGTTCCATGAAAGTTGTACCTTAAGTCTGTGCATGACAAATCTCCTGTCATGTGGATGATGGTTCCTTTTCCCCTCCGAGTTCCCAGATGCTGGGAAAATAAGACTTATCTATTTGGAGTGTTCGAGGGCAACAGGATCTCCATGTCTGCCCTTCCATCTGCAGTGGTCCTCACAGTTGAGCTCACCTGACCTGTTCAGCAGGAGTACCTCTCCACTGACAGTGGGCCTGTATCTGTCTGGAAAGAGATCCTTGGACACCAAGTCAAACCACTCCTCATTGTAGTAGCTACTTCCCTTAATACCTTTAATAAATAATTCATTCCAAAATTGTCGTTGTCAGTTGCAAAATGGTACTGTCTGGGCTGCAACTCTGGAGCAAAGCAAGGGGGAGTGCTGTTAAGCTGAGTGCCCATCAGTTTTAACAGCAGGGAAGCAGTTAAAACACCAAACTTTACTTCAGGGGGCAGTTGTTGTAGGGGTTTTGTAACCCAGAGAATATCTGTTGCCAGCCACCACTTCTCACAAGGAGAAAGTTAAGCTGAAACTGTCCGCAGTTGTGAAACTGTGTGTTAGTCAGGTCAAACAAGATGAAAAGAAAAAACCCCAAGAAACATCAAACACCAAAGAAAGAAATTAAAAAGAGGAGACCTGGTCCAGAAATTCTGGTTCTGGCTGCAGGGGCCATCTGAGCTGCCAGCTACAGAGCAGCTTGGGCAAACTGAATTCAGCAGGTGCTCCTCACCACGTCACCTGCATTCAGCCCATCACATTCCTCTTCTGCTGGACCACCCAGACTTCAAAACAGCACCAAAGAACAAGCTCTTTTCTCCTCCAATCGATCTGGTGCAAGAAGTGTTGCTCTTTTAACCAGATTCAAAATCTTCCTTCTCAAAATAATAGCAACTTGAGATTTGGGCGGGACAGTACTGACCCTGGGAGAAGAATAACAAAGCTAAGACCTTCCATCTAGAAGTGAATACTAAACTGTGAGAAATATCTCTAGCAAGGACATAGCAAAGGTCCTCTTTCCTCACAAACATGAAGTATTTTATTCTATTTGTAGATTACAATATCATAGAGAGGAGAAAAAACATCTTATTTTCCTCTTTTGCCCTCAGAGGGTCATCTTTGTGGCATTTGTGCCACTTTTCCTTCCTGAACATTAGACACACCATATTAATCCTAAAGCTCAATTTTTAACTCCAAGAAGCCAGAGACTCACAACGATGTGGCATTTGGGCACAGTCAGCTCTTGTGCGTAGGCTATTTGTGGTTCCACCATTCTTGAAGCACGTGGGCTTTCCCAAGCTTCTGCCAGGAGCCTTTGCACCATCCCTTCCTGGATCCGTACACACCACTTCTGTTCCCTTCCCCCACATGCACCCCTCTGTCATTTATATATGTTGTAGGGCTGGCAGCTGCAAGTGTTTATTGCTGATGTTTATCTTTGTGTACTGATTGTTGCTCTGTCCTCATGTAATTTTATTGTTTTTCTATCCTTAATGCCTGTTATTTGTTGGCAAAGGAAAGCTACTGAAAGAGGAACAAAAAGTGCTCCAGAGCAGAGAAGCATGCAGCGAAAAGAGAGATTGGATGAAGCCTCCTGTTTCCACTCCTTGGACAGCAGCTTGTGGTCATTTGAAGTGGGGCATTTTTCCCATAGCTCTTTTTCAAAAGCACATCTTGTCAAGGAGCCAGGCATGGCCACTGGCCATGTGGCCAGTGGCCACTCCAGGCTGGGGAGCAAGTGGGGACCCTGGCGGCAGTGACGCTTGGTGGGAGAGGGTGGCTGGTGGCAGCAACACAGCCAGCACACCTAATGCATGTTATTTTCTTAGTGCTTTAACATGTGAGCTTGCTCTCTGAATGGCCTGGATTCAGAAATCAACTCCCAACAATTTTTTGTGAGGTCTCACCTCCGGAAAGTCATCAATGCCAAAGAGGAGAGAAACTGAGGGCAAAAATAGCACATCACCTCACAGAATGGGAAAATGTACTGCCACTACAGCTGAGACTGGTGCTGCTGATAAGGAGTGACAGACACAACACCTCATTGCAGGTTTTCTCTTTAACAGCCCTAGGTTACAATGTTTGACCTCAAGCTTGGTCTTTTTTGACATTTAGAGGCAACATGTTCAAGACCATCTTTGATGTCTAAAGCTTCATTGATGTTTTCATCAATGATGTATTCAAAATTTTGGTTTAATCTCACCACTGCTGATCACCCCAGTCATAACCATAAATTGTCTCAGAGTATGTCTGTTTGACTGCAAACAAGTACACCAACCCACAGCTTGCAGCAAGAGCACCTAACTGCATTGCAGATTTGACATGCTGGTAGATCAGAGAGTTTATTGCCAAAATGGTGGAAAACAGAAAAAGAATGAAAAGGGTACTGGAAATTAATATGCAGTGACAGATAGTGTTAATCTACTATAGTTCCTGTTCATACCATGAGATTTAGCTTGCTGCTAATGGAAACATTTGGGCACATCTTTAGGTAATGGACACAAAAGGATGGAAATCAGACAGTCTATACCAATTAAGATGATACACTTTTAGTAAAATTCCCAATCTTGCTTTCTGTTCAATGGAAAGCAAATTTCAGAATGAGTGGTAACACCACAGCAGAGAGTACTGAACTCTGAAGCTGTAATAACAGCATAGTTGTCTAGAAAACTCTCGCCCTGCCTCATTCCACAATTTCCTGCTCTGGTAGGCTTTACGTTTTCTAACATTTTTCTCATTGACTTTATTCTGAATCCCTGATTCAGCCAAATACTTTTTCAGAGGATGAACCAGAAGCTCTGAAAAAAGTCTATTCCCCTTTAACAATGCATTAAAGTATGGGATTGATATTGAGCATATTAGCAATTTCATGGGTAACAGTACCTCAACTTAAAAAGTCTTGGCCATGATTCAGCAACATATCCCCATTCAGCAAAACACTTAAGCACTTTAAATTCTATGGACTTCAATAAGATTTAAGCCTGTACTTAGGAAACTAAACATTTACATAGGGGTTTTTTCCTTCTTTTCAGAGCAGGAATGACTTACTTAGCCTTTTAGTAATTTAAGATGGAAAAGACTGTATAGTTCATCATAGCCCATCCCCATGCAGCCATGAGAGATTAAATGGGCAGGCAACACAGAGCTGGGATCTAAGTGCACTCACCTTTATTTCACTGTGCTCCAGGGGCAGGAGTCTGAAGCGTCTCTTCCTGAGTCTTCAAGTCATCTCTTCATCATCCAAACACCCCATTTGTCACAAAGCTTCATGTGTCTCCCAAGACCTTGATATAAGCAGAATTTTATTGTCAAAGCCATTTGAAGTTGAGGAGAAGCCATTTCTCACTTTTTTAATAAATAGAGATACTGTTTATATGAATAAAAGTGAAAAGTACTTTCCCTGGATATTTTTGAAGCTTCCAAAAATAGTCCTAACTCTCAGCCAAAGTTACTGCTGCTGAGCTTCCCCAGGAGAGCATCAGTACATGGTACTGCTGTGTGAAATAGTGTTGCTGCCAGTTAAATTGGTGAGAAATCACGTTTTGGTGGTTTTGTAATAAAACAGAGTATTTTGTGGCCTGGCCCCTAATTCTTGGCTTATTTCTAAAAAAACAAAAGCCTGTTTCCATAGCTACAAAAATAGGGAAACATCTCTGTAAAAAATTAGGCTGCAGTCTAGAATTGAGAAATTTCACAATTTTGCCCATAGCTGAGTAGTGATTCCATCTGCAAATAGAGAACCTTGTTCTGTTTGCATTAAAACACTTCACTGTTTGACAGATGTGTTTTCCTCTTGATCAGGTTTGAGATGTAGGGGGGGAGGTTCTCACACAAGGTCCTCTTACTGCAGAAGAACTATCTATCACAGGACTTAATCCTGCAAGGTGCAGAGTGGTCCCAGTTCCCAGCAGTCACGCAGAACTTTTTTTTTACTCTTTTTGTTCTTTTGTATCAGAAAGAGCTAGGTTTGCTGCTGCATTCCTTACCTACTTGAATAATCCCATAGAGCAACAAGATAAGACAGTAAAAACTGTGGTAATATTTCTTTTACTTTTGACATAGTGATAACTGTGAATAGGAAAGCCATTCAGACGAGCACTAAGGACCAGGGGATGAAGTCACCGATTCCTGCTTATTATTTTCTGCAATAAAGAGACTATTTATACAGAGTCTTTAAGGCTGGGTATGTATAATATGGAAAAATATTAAGTAGATCAATACAGCAAAGTCGAAGAAGATCTGCAAAGCACCAGTGTCACTGCCACCAATTTGCTTAGAATGACAAAATTTCTAGTAGCAGATAGTCACAGAAAAAACTACCTCTGTGTGGTGTAATTTTCAAATATCAAACTTATCCACTCTCTCTAAAAAATACAGCTTAATGAATGCACACTCACGTGGCAATACATAACTACTTATTGAGCAAGAATTTTAAAAATTATTAATCCATTCTAGTGTTTTAAATTTTGTCTTAAACATAGCAATGTGTGTTTCTGTGAATGGGAAAGAGGCACAAAATTTATCAAATAACTTCACCTTCATGAAGCCTCAATGCATGGTAAAGAACAGTGGTGACTCCCCTGTAGAGAAAATACATGATTACTTTTTCACAGCCTTGATGGTCGCTTAGGGCAGAACAGGAGCCACATACTTCTTGAGCCTTCACAAAAGACAGCCTGAGATGATGGGAACCATCTCCTCTAAACCATCCAAAGAGCTTATGAAATAATTTCACACTTCAATTCTGCTTCATTACAAATGGGATTTTGTTACAGCTGCATCACCATAAGTCAGTCCCTGTGCGTGCTTTGGCACGCGACTGCCACTGCACTTCACTTGTCACTTAAGAGAAGCCCCTTTCAGGGAGCAGAAGCCTTCATTATTGCTATCAGCTCCTGCCTGGTACAATGGCCTGAGGATTGTTTCTAATTCTATTGCTACTTCATATTCAGGACTCTCCTTCACTAATATGCATCAGTGCATTTTCTATTAGCACTGTGGATGGTAAAATCCAGTGTTATAGCCAGGGTCACTTACACAATTCATTTACTGCCAACATACAGATGCTTGAATGTTCAGCTGTTTCTAGCACCCAAGAGAAAACACTGTGCTATAACTGACTTTATGTTAACTAGCTTAGGTCCTGTTTTTCCACAGGCCAGGTTTGGAACCAGCAGTCAACACCTGTCTCTTGTGTCCCATTGACGTGATACAGACACTTCTCATTGAAGCACAGTAATTAGATTTGCTCTTTAGTACTTTGTAAGGTAAAACAGAGGTTCCACTTAGATGGGTATGTCAAGCCTGCAAGTACAGTAGCCCTGCAAGTACAGTAGGCCTGCATCTCAGGTGCTAACTGCAAGTGCATTTTATTCTATTTCAGGGTTATTTATAAGATACACCCATATTACCCTTTGGAATCAGCTCATAAAAGAGAAAAGACACTCCATTCCTTAGATGATCTTTTTCTAAATTCTCAAAATCAAACAAAAAAAAAAAAAGAGCTCAAGCAGCATGTCTGGCAGTGTAGTGCAGTGAGTTGAAGAGCCAAGGTGGCTTTGGCAAATGTTGCCCTGCTGGCAGTCCTTGCTATCAAGCAGAGCTGCCTCCCAAATGCCTCCACTGATGGCTGCCTAGTGGTGTGCTTTAAGGAGAGAGCCTGCATCCAGAGTTTTAAAGGTCAGCACCAATACTTTAAATCCTGTTGGCAGCCAAGGCAGCTCAGAGCACGCTGGTGTGACATGCTGCAAATTTAAGATCTGATTAATATGTGACTGCTGCATTCCAGACTTCCTTCAGGCTCTGAATGATCTCAAGCAACAGCCAAAAGGAAAGAATATTACAGGAGGCTAATCTTTAGGTGACAAAGCTGTGAAGAAGCATAGCAAGTTCCATTTAGAGGAATTTTTTGTTATTCCTGGTAGATCACAAAATGTGGAATGAAAATTAAAATGCATATGCACCTTCTGAACTGCAGCACGTGTGAGCTACGGCTGCTAAGTGCATTCAAGTGATTTGATGTTAGGTATTCTGGGCATGGAATGAGTAGCATTTCATTTCTCTACAACTGCTAGGAGTTTGCTCTGACTGCCTGTATGTACCTTCACACTGTCCAAGGGATTCTGATTTCTGCCCTGGACTGGCAGAGAATGTTCGGTTTCATCTCTCCTGTCTGCAAGATGCAGAGAGATTTTGTCTGGGTCTTGATTGCTGCTATTGTTCCAGCCAGTCACAATAAACACTCAGAAAATAGTATATTATGCTAACAGACTTGTATGTTGCCCACAGCAGTAGATGAGTTGTGTACAGAAAGGGGCACCTTAGGTGACATGCAGCTTTTTTGGAATATAATGTCCCACTAACGTTGACTCAACTCACATATTCATCAAAGGCCCTGACTTTTACAAGATAAATGAGGATTTAAATCCTAGGAAATAATTTGCTGCGTTGCATGAAAATTAATGGAAATCTTGCTGCTCCAATAGTGGCAGACAGAATGGTGGAAAAATATTTAGGTCTAGGACTAATTAATAAACCAAGGGATTTTAATACATTGGGTAGAACTGAGCCAGAGATTAATTTGGTCCACATTGCACGTACTTTGTGGAACGAAGGATATTAAGCTCCCTTATAATGCAGTGTTGTAGGATTCCTACACATTCAATACAGGGCTGCACCAGTTTCCAGTTACCCAAAACTGAGACAGTAGCAGAGTTATAGTGTGTCACTGTTGCTTTGTACTGAATTTTGCCTGCGGTTTTATTTTCCTGTATAACATAACACTTTACGGCTACAATCCCCTATCCGTCCTAACAATGAGCAGTATCTTGCCTTACTGCTTTCAACAGACGATTGCACACAGGCGCTGCTTCGAGACTGTGCAGGTGACAGAATCCAGTCCTTACACAGGAACTCCAGTTGATCATAACTTAAATGTTGGTAGAAACATCTGCAAAATGCCAAATTGTTGCCAAGGCTCTCTGCCCTGTTAGAAGTAAGCCTGTGGGAAAGAAGCATGCTTCTTTGCTCTGGAGACCTGCCCCCCAGTGGCAACACACCCTAGCCAGGCTGGAAGAGGAGGAGAGCAGCAGAGGAAGAGGCAAAAGTCAGATTTCACAGAAGCAAAAGATGACACCAAAATTACGTAAAGTAATATAGACGTTGCAAGGCACCAGGTAAAATCCTTTGGTTAGGTCTGTACTCACGAATCATGGGCCAGGGCACACTGGGAAATTACATTTGTAATTTGAAATGTAGCACATTTTGACCTCAGCAAGCTAACATTCTCCTAGACTTGCAGATGTGTTTTTCAGGTATAAACACAGACTAGAAATCATTCCTGGTAGGCAATTTCAAAGTGGCCAACCTATTTCGACTAAAGTAGTTCACCGTCATATGGACATGAAATATGTTGCATCAGTCATGTTGGTGTCAGGGAATTGGAAATAGCCCATTCATTATCACTTTATATTAATGTAGAATTGTTGTATACTAATTATTCTGTGTATTAATAGGATGATTAGTATAGATGTATCCTCAGAGACCTGTCTGCCTCACTTCATTCATTCTGTAATATAAGGATAATGTTTGTCTCCTCCACTGCCTAACAAGGTTGTTGTAAAAATTTATGTTCTATAAATGGTAAAGCTTTGAGGATTCGGGGAAAGAACAATGGGATGAACATTAAATAGCACTTATACTTTTAATCTAACTTTGTCATTCCTTCTAAGCATGCTAGCAGCAGCTTTTCCTACCTAGTACCCAGTAATTTATGTTTTCTGATATGCGGTGAAGGGGAAGAGTCCTGGTTAAACTTACTACACTGTCTAAGTGAGAAGTAATTAATTTAAGAATTAGTCTTTTTACTGGACAGCTGCTACAAAACGGACTGTCTTCAAAGGAAGGATGTGGTATACTCTTTGCCTTTATGAAGGATTTAACACATAGGCCATGGACAGACGGAGAGGCACACCAATATAAAATATATATATATGTATAGGTGTACATATATATTTGTGTGTGTGTGTATATATATACATACACTGTATATATACAGTAAGACCTGCTCATATGAAGGTCACATAAAAACTATCAGCTAAACAAAATAACAAGTTGGCTACCAACTGTCCCTAGGGTCAACATTCTCCAAGACCTAATGAAATCAAGTTGGCAGGATATGAAAGGTATGTTGTTGCTCCCACACGTCTCATGCAAAACTACAGGAAATTGCATTCATGTTTCTTACACCAACACTCGCAAATGCGATACACTTTTGCAGTGCAAGGACACTCAAAAAGACATATTAAAGAACTGCTATCCTCATCCACTCTGAAATTTCACTATATTAAGTACTGTCTGGAACAGCAAAACTAAGAATATTGGAAAAACACCAGGAAGACAAAGGAGAGGAGAGAGCAGTTTGTTTGCTGATATTGAGAAAAATACAAGAGAGGCAGCAGGTCAATCTGTGCAGACAGGCCTGGGAGAAAAGCCCTGATGTTGCCCTGTGTCAGAGGACAGGGCTTCTCCAGGGAAAAAAAGGCAAGAGGAGCTCCAAAATGAGCATAGTCTGTACCCATTCTGTGTGTGGAAGCTCAGGGGAAGAAATATGAGATATTAACACTCTAGAACAGGCATCTCCATTTCCTAGCATTGTTGGAGTGCTTAAATGTGCTGTGGGCTTTGCTTTCTTTTTTTTTTAAATCTCTTATCTCACTCTACTAGGACTTAAAGGAAGAGCAAGTCGAACTTTTCCCCTTCCCAGACTCCACAGATACTTCAGAGGAAGGGGACCTTGTGCAGAGGAGATTATGTAGAGTAGAAGGGTCAGGCAATCTGTTGTATGTCCCTTTGTTCATCAGTTCAGCAAATTAATGCTTTCATTAATTCCACAATCACAGTTTAACAAATCCCCTTAATGCTAATGCTGCCTTTCTTGTGTTTTTATTTTATTTTTTTAATCTAACCTCTTCAGGTAACTTTGATTATCCAGAGGGTGAGTTATGTCACTGGAAAGCACTGTCTGGAAATTATTAGTGGTATGATCCTGTTTAGCCTTGATGGTTTTCTCTTTTGCACTGAAGCAGACGCAGAGTCCTCATATTGCCAGTGATGATACTCAGATAAGGAGCAGTAACAAATCAGTGAAGCAGAGAGGAGAGACTGACTGAAACTGCACCAGCTTCCTTGGTGATGAACATCCTGGAGAAGGGGTCTTTGCCATGTGAAGCCAGCTTAGCACACGGTTAGCACATGGTTAGGACATGGTTAGCATATACCCCACTGAAACCACTCTCCCAGCCCAAGGGTCACTCACACATGGGAGAAGGTTAAGCCTGGAACTTTAATGTTTAAGGTTGTGATGGCACAGAGGCAGAAGCTGAGTGCTCCTGCCTCTTCTGCAGATGCCTGTAGTCTTTAAGTGCTACAGACAAAGTCTCAGCAGTCTGAACAAACACTCAAGTTCAGCTTCAGTGACATGGTCCAACAGAGAATAGGTGAAAACTGGCTTAGAGGATGCATGAGATGATGATACTTGTTCCATTTACCTTTCAAAATATATTAACTGTAAAGTGTTTGTGATCCTAGAAATGCTTAAGGAGATTGACTTGTCCTGAAGACTCTGACTAATGCACATGAAGCAACCTGCACCTCTTGTTGCTGCCATATGTCAATAGCTCAGCTCATGCCTCTGTCCTAATGGAGTGCCCTCCTATGCCAGAGCATGTGAGGTGGGATAGCCAGGCTCAGAAGCTTTGTGTTCTGTGGCCGAGGTTTTGGGGTTTGGGGTTTTTTTAGGGATGCTAATTAAGAAAAAAAAATCTTACTGATTCAAATACTGAAGAACCAGCTAAAAAAGATGGTTTATAATTGTCATTTACTGATGGCAAAGCTATGAAACAGTGACAGTGCTGGGTGTTCAGCCAACTGCTAACCACAGCCATGCTGAAAAGAGGCTGAACCACAAGAGCCACGCTTAATTTACACACTGAAGGAGGCCACTGAGAATGGACTGGGGGAAACTCGAGAAAACAAAACACTATGATTTCATTTCACAGCTTCATTGTAAAAGAAGCCTAAAAAGTCACTGCTGAAAGTCAGCTTTGCCTGGTGATTTTTCTCTTGTTGAACTGAGGGTGAAGCAGCACAGGGCCTAAGTGACGGGAAGAGGAAGGTTTGGAAGGTGACTCACTACCTTTTTCACAAGCAGAGGCGAGCATTTGGTAATTATGGGGAATATGAAATTAATACTTACATAGCATCATAGCTGCCTTTTAATAATAAGTAAGAGTACTTCCTCTGATGGCATAACACTATATTTGAATGAGCTGTCTTAGGAGGAGACTGTGCATTTTCGCCAGGATTGAAAAGACACTGAATAGTCATCACATAGCAATACGTGTTCTGAGCTTCTGTGCTTCCTGCTCATAACAGACATGAAAAGGAACAATCAGGGCTAATTACAAGTTAGTAAAGAAGGGATTCCTGCCTTAAGGCCTCTGAGTGCCTAGCTCAAATATAATTAAAAACAAGAGTTTAAAGGGAAAGAAAACCAGCCTTGTCCAGTAAGCAGACCAATCATAAACTTATCCTGTCCATCTAGGTAGATATAACCTTTCCAGAGTACCTGAATGTGCTTAAAATAAACACCTAGCAACACTACACACACTTAAATACCCTTGGTCACTAGCTCCAAGCAGTTCATAAGGCAGGAGAAAGGAACCTGGGCTGCTTGCACACGTATGTGGAAAATTTTCACATGTTTGTGGAAACAGTTAAAAATCACTGTAAGTCAACACCTATCTTTTCAGGATGACACCATGCCAGTGTTAACTCTTCTTTCAACTCATATGATCTTAATCAGCACAATAATGGGTAGGTCAACAGGCAACACTACAGATTTGCCTGATACTTTTTCAGTTTTCCATGCTACAATGGTTCTGTGTTTGCTGTCAGCCCTATCAGAGGCAAGTAGTGAGCACAGCTTTCCAAGCAGTGTGGCACTGCTGATTCACAGCTGCATGCTGTCATCCTGCCACGCTAGGCACAACCTGCACTCTGCAACTCCCGCACAGCCCACACTCCGCAGCCCCACGTACAGGGCACTACAGCAGTCTACTGGTTGCCTGGAGAACTTGTGGATGCCCCATCCCTGGAAGTGTTCAAGGCCAGTTTGGATGTGGCCCTGAGAAACCTGATCTAGTGGGTGGCATCTCTGATTGTGGCAGGGGGTAGGAAGTAAATTACATCTAAGGACCCTTCCAACCCAAAGCATTCTATGATTCCAGGATTTACAGTAATGCTAGATGGGAACTCCTGTAATGAGATGTGAAGGCTGTATCCTCCAACATTTTCAAGTTGAAAGAAGTTGTTTCTGACCATACATTAAATTTGTTCCCATATTCAATTGGTTGATAGGGGAAGGAAGACAGACAACTTTCTGGAACCCTGGAAACCCCCTTGCATCAAACCAGTTGCAACAGGATGGATGCCATCATACAGGTGACAGCCTTTAGAAATGTTTTAGCTATTCCTCAGATTCTTCTGATTGATTTCAACTGCTTGATGCCCACTGCTGGGTACAAAGCAAGTGGCAGAATGCTACAGAGAGGAACTGTTCTTGCACAGCCTGGCTAATTGATGTACTCAGGTCATCAATATCTCATAGCCATCAAAAACTACATAATAGATATGGTATTACATCTATTGAAAGTTGGTCTCAAAGTTACTCCAGTTGTTAGTTTTTCTCTGCTAGACTGTGATCTGGTAATAAAGAAGCCCACAAGACACACACTGTTTTTTTCACACACCTATGGAAATTCATAGAATCATGGAATGGTTTAGGCTTGAAAAGACCTTTAAGACCATTGAGCCCAAGCATTAACTCAGCACTGCCAGGTGCCCCACTAAATCATGTCCCTAAGCATCACATCTGCACATTCTTTGAACAGTTCCAGGGGCAATTATTCTACCACTTGCCTGGAAAACCTGTTTCAATGCTTGACAACCTTTTCTGTGAAGAAATCTTTCCCCGTATCCAGTCTAAACCTCTGCTGGCACAATTTGAGGTCATGTCCTTTTGTCCTATTGCTTGTTACTTGGAGAAGAGACCAACCCCTACCTGGCTACAACCTCCTTTGAGGCAGTTGTAGGGAGTGATAAGGTCCCCCCTGAGCCTCCTTTTCTCCAGGCTAAACAACTCCAGCTCTCTCAGCCACTCTTCATCAGACTTGTGCTCGAGGCCCTTCCCCATCTGCATTGTTCTTCCTGGACATGCTCCAATACCATATATGCCTTCTGCATCCTGATTTAAAAAGTAATCCAGTTACCACCTGTGAACTTGGTCATGATTTGTACAGTAAAAAGTGACAACTGGCCTCGTTTAGATAATCTGACTTCCTGTCCTATCTGAAGGAAACATGACCTGTCGGAATTCATCCACCCACTGGAAGATGTATTTAAATTTACAAAATGAACATTAGAGGTTCTGTAAAGATGCAAAATCGTGATCTTTAATGTGTGTGTCTGGTCTGTCAGAGCCTTTGTCTACCACCACCACCATCTTGAGGTCCTTCCCAATATTATGGAGGGTTTGGTACAGTACTGCAAATGCATTTCATAGGGTAAAATCTCTTTTCTGGTTCTTCCAAAGTTCTTTTCAAGGGTCTGCCAAAAATTCTTGAGAATAATACATGGTGATATAGAAAAATTGTCAAATAGTGTTATCTATGTTGTACCTACCTCTACTGGGCAGGGACTAAATCTAAATCTTCAGAGCTGTCAGCTTTAATCATTAGAAGATTATTTAGAGAAAACTGATGTAAAAGGAGAAAACATTTGGAAGAAAGGAAGGAGAAAACATTTGAGAGAAATGCCTATGTTTCTTGCAGCTAATCAATTAATTTGCCAGTGTTGTTGTATGTGCATATCTTCATTTCCTGTGATAAATGTGCACATTAAACAATTCAAAGTTACACACCTAAATGCTCATAGCATGGCCGATCTCCTTGCCTAATCAATACACTTTCAGACCTAACTTCTCTGCATATGAAAATGTTTCCTACAGAATGTAGCTTCCCAAATGACTTTAGATACCTCCATAGACAACCCATGGCACAGATGTCCTTTTTGTTACTCTTCATAAAATTTAAAGAGTAGTCATGATGATAAGGGGTTTCTGTGGCTGGTGTACTTATTAGATCTTCCCTTTTCAAATTAAAAAATCTTAATAAAAATTATGCTTAAAAACCACCAGGGACTTTCCTTGTATGAGTATTGTAGCTTTTCTTACAAAGATGTTTCAGCAACCACATAAAAAACTATTTAGGGAAAAAAGGAAACAGCATGTTTAAAGCAAGATTAAATAAGTGTGATTGATCTGAACTTCTCTCTTTTTTTTTTATTTTTAAATTCAAAAGTTTGTTCTTCCCATATTGTTCAGGAAAATGTGCCCATGTGCAAAAGTGTATGATGCTTAATTGGTTCTGAAAGTAGAGTTCATCTGTAAATACTTGGTGTGAGAAGACAATGACAAATCTTCCCCATTACTCATCAGGATAGAGCTCTTGCTGATTGTCAGTGCAGCTTCCTGAGCCATCACAATTCTGTTGCTCAAAGCCACATTTCCAGAGTACCATGTATCTGTTCAAGTACTTAATTTAGTACAGAATATTTAGAGCTAGCAGCTAAGTCTGAGAATGCATTTTCTCCTGCTGGCATTTAGGCTAGACCAGAAGAGGTGGGGGGAGGAAAGCATAAAAAAGAAACCTTAACCTTTTAATATTTAATTCTGTATTTTAAAAGCAAAACTAGGGAAACACAGCTAACAGAAATAACCAGGAGAATATAACATTTAAAATGAACTAAAGAAAGCAGATTTAGTAATATCTTTCAAAGACACTGTAAAGTCATCAGAGTTGCAGTATGTATCTCAGTATTGCATTTTTTAAAAAATATTTTTAATAGGTTTTCTTATGACTCAGTCTCTCTCATTTGCCCCCAAATTCACCATATGGGGAAGAGTCAGTGCAGTATAAGGGTGCTGACAGATGAAGATTGAACCCAAAAAATATTCAACTCAATCAAAAAATTGTGTTTGATCCAAACTCTTGTCTGTCTAAAGATAGTTCTTGCCTCCAAACACTTTCTCCCAAATCTCTCCTTAGTGTCATAACTAGGGGATGATATAGCTACCAAGGGGTTGGTTTCTTTCCATCTTTACTGTTGGAAATGTTCCATTTCATATAAATTATCAACTACCACTGGTCTAGAAATCGAAGTAGAGGGAAGATAGCAGGGAGAGAGAAGACACCTTGACTCCCTAGCCCCCTAGTTGGGAAACACAGCTAAGTTCAGGGTTCAAAGACCTTCTCAAATAAGTATTTAATTATAGATATTAAGTTGAGTACCCCTCACAGGAGAGGATGAGAGATTCTTCCCATATTAGCCAATAGACTGGTCACTCAGGCAGTTATCCAGAATACGAGAGACTAAGTTCAACTCCTAAGTTAGGGCTAAATTAGAAACACCTAGGTTAGAAAGTACCCTACAGAAGCTCAACTGTTGGCCTATATTAAGATGGATCTTGGTGTTTTCTTGTTAACTAGGAAAAGGTTACTTAGACAAATTGTGCAGTACTAGAAATCCACTTTTAAAAACACGTATCTCATGAAATATATGGAACATTAAAAATGTTTAAATAAATAGAAATTCTCTTCTCTGCAAAACATAAAGGTTCAATGGGTCAGAAAATTTTCCTGCAACGGACATCTATTAATGCTGTTCTGGGTATTCCCCTGGCACGAGGAAGTAACTGTCATCTTGCCAACTGAGGATAAATTCATCATACTCACTGACCACAGGGAACGAGTGTAAGATACCACATGGGTACCTATATGAGGAATCTTTATCTCGAACTACAGCTTGAGATCGATATATGCATATATATGGATACATATATCTATATAGATATATAGATAAATACATCCACTAAGAATTAGAAACTCACCAAATTATTTCCATGACATCATATTCAGAATATGCAATAGATGTAGACATTAATTCAGCCTACTGCATGCAGATTTGAACCTGTGAATATTTATCAGGAAGGTCTGCTCACTGGCTAATTGTGTCCTGCCAAATGCGGTTGAAACATTTTCTATAATTTATGTAAAGCATAAAAGTGGGGGATGTAATGAAGTTATGTTTAGATGCCAGTACTGAAACAAATGACAGGTACAGAAGCCTCTTACCTTTCTCCTCAGCATGCTTTAAATTTAAGGTTAATGTAAAGAATCAAATTGCTATTGGAGGGAGACAAGAAATATACATGTTTCAGCTGATCTACACTTCCACATAAGAAGAAAGATGAGCCAATGATAGGGAAGGGAATGAAGCTATTAGTGGATTGTCAAAGAAAAGGAAGTGCTAGAGAAGAGGTTTTGGAATTAGGAGACTGATAAACATAAGTTCTGGTCAGAAAATTTGGAGAACAGATTTCCAACTGGAAAACTGACATCTTTCAGCAAAGGAGCAGTAACTTTGAAACTGTGACCTATAAATGTGACTACAGTATCGCATTTTGGGCCCGAAGTCCCATTTGCCTGAGGAAGTCTCCCCATCAGCCCTCTCCTCCTGTGGTATGTACAGCTGTCCTCAGCATAAACATGGCTCCCCCAGAACTATCAGAGCTGAAGCCAGGAAACTTGCTCATAGAACAGGGAAACCAAGTCACTGCATTACATTTTCTAAGAGCTACCACTGTGCCACATTCAAATGATTTCATCTTGGATATACTGGCTGCAATATTGCATTCCATTATATTTTCAGGTATATTTCCTCATTTTTTCAGTCATTCTTTACAGTCAACATTTTCCATGGTAGTAAACAGATACTTTTCTCAGGTCTACACTGCACATGTGTAAAACAAAAACCTCAGTCTTCCACTGCAAACAGATTTGAAAAAATCAAGCAACAATCAGATTTAAAAACTATACTCGATAGAAAATAATTAAGCACATCAATTTTTGAAATAATTTCTAAAATTTTGCTTACGGAGGTAGCAGGCATCCTGGGCAGTTGAATCAATGACATTTCTTGACTTTGTAAAAAGCTGCAATCTCCACGATGGATCCTTAAGGTTAATCAGTGAAACCAACTTTCTCTCTGATTATCTATCTACCTGCCTGCCACTGACAGAGAGAAGACAAGCCAGAATGTGGCCTCTGAATGTCTTCAGTAAATCGTGTGCTTAACCCTTAGGCATCACTCTAGCTACTATAGAACAACATTGAAAAAACAGTACAGAAAAGGCAAACCTACTTTTGTTCCATTGACCCAAGCATTTGTACATATGCTACCTCAGCACTGACTATTGCAAATTTGTCATTAGATCATTTCATCTGATATTTATTTTTCATTGGTTGGAGCTGAAAATCTCAGTAACCAAGTAAAGTAAAAGTAAAAAGTAAAGTAAAGTAAAAAGCTTTCTTGCAGAAGTGAGCTTTGCCATTGGATCAGCACATGCTGCATGGTGTATTTTGCAAACATGTGGCTAATGTGCAGGCGGCAGGAAGGGGAAGCAAAGCTGATTGTTTCTTTAATTTCTTACCCAGTTCCATCAGAGAAGCCATCTTGCTCAAAGGTTTTCCCTAGTGTTAATCTCTAACAGCTTGGTTTTTGTCCAGGCCATTGATTCATTGCTCCAATCTTTCTTCAAATTTCAACAAAGAGAAAAAAAAGTGTTTTCCCATTTCCAATAGAAATCCCTGTGCTAGTTCTCTGCCTTTTCCTGTCAGAGGCCTATGGGTTAATACTTGATAAAAGGAAAGACGTAGGTACTTGTCTCCTGCCTGGAGAGAAATTCTTTGCCTCTTTGTCAGGGAAAAAATCTGATCCTGTTGCAATGATTTTTCTTTTAATTGGAATGCAAAGATCTTATCTTTTTATTACTCTTTTATTGTTGATAACCACTTCACTTGCTCACTCTCTACAAATGTCCAGCTTATATATACAACCAGGGAAACAGTTCATTTTTCCTCCTTTTTAGCTTTAATCATTTGCCTAACAACTGAATTGTGCCAGAGTGGTTCATATATCCCTTCCTGCACCACCATCTCTTTCTCAGATGCCTGGTCTGTGTCTGTCGCTCTCTAATTTTCAGGCACAGATTGGCCCAGAGACTGCCTCCTGCTCTATCAACTGCCTGAGGTGTGGGAGACCACTTTATGGGAATTCAGTCACACGGGCCAATGCAAAAATAACAGTAAACGAGAAATTTGCAGTGAAAGGGAAACATTACATGCAAGTCATACGCCTACTACTCTCCTAATTTAGTTTCTTTGTGGCTTTGCGTCGCCATACGTTCTGTAATGTCAGATTAGTGCGTGGGGAAGCAACGGCCTCATGGATGGAGCTGAGGCGCAGGAAATCTGAGGTTTATTCTCAGCTCTGCCCAGCTCCCACAGAAGCATGGCTTGACCCATCTGCTTGCCAGCACACGGGGAGAGCCTTGCTGCCAGCTGCCCGCCTGCCCTGCTGCTCAGCTGAAGGATGCTCTCGGAGACATGCTCTAGCAGAGCAGCTGAGGGCACCTCCAGAGCCTCAGGGTTTCCACAGCAGCTCCACTGTATGCAGAGCAGGAGGTACTTGGGGACTTCTTGTAACCAGAACAGCCACAGATATCTTAACCCTGCTGTTTTCTGTGCAAGACAGTCCCCTTCCTCCTAATACCAATTTTCTGTCAGTTCTGACATATGTGTGAGCATGTGTTTGTGTACGAGCAATACGACTTTGTCTGTTGCTCTCTGACTACTGTTGTTCTTTTAAGAACCTCTCCTACCATTGTAGGTCCTCAGCTGCTGCCTTAAGTCTCTTAATGCCCTCTGTATTTCCTGCTTCTATTTCTTCCTCCTTCCCATATTCCTCTTCCCTTAGGACATTTTCAGTTCTGGTTTTGGCCATCTCTTCCCCTCCCCTCTCCAGCCCCAAACTGCCCCTCCCAAAGGAATGTGTTCAGAGTGTGGCACTGTGAAGTGCATGCACATGGAGGAACACGCCAGTAGAGGATCAGTGCTCCTGATAACTGTGCTGCAGTTGTGCTACTGGTCTGCTCTCTTCATATTGCACAGCCTCCTGAAGAAAAAATTACTACTCTTACACGGTCTCACAGGACAACAAGCCTACCGGGACTCCCATCCTAGCGGTGATTACAGGGATGCTGTCCCATTCCCCTTCTGCACCTAATTCCTCTGCCCCACAGTACATCACACCAGCCCACAGCTCATACCAAGGCTGTGGCTGCACCCGCCCACTGCCCGCCATGGAAATAGAGATCATGACCATGCCTGTGCCCCAGGGGTTTGGCAAAGTTTAATTCCTTAACTAAGGAATATGTGTGTGTGACATGCAGTCTGTGCAGTTGTGAATTTGCAGTGTCTCTGGTTTGGGATACTGCATCTGGAAACACATGAGAATATTAGCTGAATATTAGCTGCAGTGCTAAAGGTTTGTTCTTGAAGAGTTACTCCAGTTTCACACACACATTTACTATGTATTACTGTTTCTATCTGTGCAAGAAGAAAACCCAGATTATATGTCTAGAAAAGAAGATAGAACTTTGGTATAGTTCTGAGTGAACAGGTAGATGTTTTTTCTCAGTTCAGTTTAAATAATGTAGCCACATCTCATACTAAATAGGTATTTCTGTCCACTTTTGAGTTATCTATCACTGTATCACTAGAACAGGAGGAGAGAAAGACACGCTCTGAAAGAATTAAAAAAGAAAAATAATTTTCTTTTCAGATAAAATGGATATTTTCCTGAAGTTACACTGTAAAAAAAAAAAATACCAGGTTTCAGAAATGTTACAGATACAGGCTAAAGTCTAACACTCAGTGTAAGAGTAGCACTTCTTTCAGATAAGGCTAAGAGTGCTGGGTGCTAACAATAGGAAATTCATTTTTCTTCCTTTAAGTCTTCCAGTGCAGGCTAGTTCTGTATCAGATCATATTAGTCATCCCAGAAACCTTCTGAAACATAAAAGTGCCCTTTATTGGGAAGGGGAGAAAACAAAACTGCTGCTCTGCTATATTTATGTGGAGCCTTTGTCACACCTCCAGCAGCACTGCTGAACTCCACTTTTTGTTTATCTGGACTACTGGGGACTACTAAACACATGTACATAAGCTTTAAAAAATTGGCATCACTAACTGATAGATACTACTTGGAGAACCCTTTAGCTTTTGTTTATCAAACTATCTGTCTCCAGCAGCAGTCTGAGAAAATAGGTGAATATTACCCACGGTTATGCCTCTCAAAGTTTCCACTTGATGAGGGCAAGGGTGGCAGAGCTAAAAGCTGAGTGCCCAGCATTCACTTCTCTGCCTTCAAACCAAGATCATAACACCCCTCCTTCCTCACCCAGTGGGATGATGTGGAAGGGAAGAAACAACAAGAATTACAAAACATAAATTATGTCCCCAGCATTCAAAGCATCACCCTAATGGATTTACGAATTAAGTGTCATCATGTTTTTGAGATAGAAAATTCATATTTTCAACTCTTCTGCTGAACTGTGAAGTTCTTAGTGACCAAAAATCACAGTAGTTGTGAAATTACGCCACTTGCTAATATGGCATTCAATCTCCTGGAGCTCATCTGCATGGTCGTTGTACAGATTTAGCCATGCAGTCAGTGTAGTGCACTAGCATGGAAATTAGAAGTATCAGTAAGATGATGAGTGTGTGAGTGTGTGTCAGCAGAAGTTCAAAGCAGGATGTATTGTTTAAAACTTGAATTGCCTCTGGCAATGATGTATACCTGATGAGACTTTACTGTATTGCATCATGACAAAAATGTCATGGAGCAAAAAACACCATCAGCATCTCACTGTGAAGGCCAAACCAGAAAATACCACCAGTGATGGCAAGTCAATTGAATCAAGAGGCCAGGCCTGAAAGCTTTCTTCAATTCTGCCATCACATAAAACAGCTTGGGCATGAGATGAACCCACAACGATGATCCCAGGTTCCCTGCTGCCTCCTCTTGCCCATGCTGGCACCCAAGCTGCAAGCCAGACAGGGGACCTAATTAACAACTGTTTGGTTTTGTCAGGTACATTTTCAGATGAAACAAATTTTCTGATTTGACATGCAAAAAGAACATGGGAAGGTGAAATGGGAGAGAGAGAGGAGAAAGGCTGAACTGACCTTCTGACAATCACTTGCAGCTCTGTTGGCAGGACATGCTCTGGGACCACACCAGCAGGGAGTCTGCGTTAGCACATTGGCCAAAGATGCAATGTCAGGACAAAAGCTCCCTAAATTCAAAATCCACTTAGAATACATCATGTAAACAATCTTTGCAATACAGACTTTATACTGGGGGAGGTGGTGTAAATTAATTAAACGCATAGTCAGCATACAAAGAAAGCTGAGGTGCATTTCTGAAATACAGCAGCACCTCACGAGCAGCAGCAGCATTGTTTCCTTATTGGTTCCGTGTTTTCACAATCCGCTCTGTTTCAAAGAAAATAGTATATCTTTGTTTTCAAAATGGAAAAAAAGCACTACTGGTTTTAATTTTCTGTCTAACTACGCTGTTACACGCACAAGGCACATACACATACAATTGAAACAGACTGACAATTAAAATCTTGCACTGCCATCCTGTGGGGAATGTTAGTAAAACATGAGGTTGTCCTGTTCATAGATAGAAAAAGGCTGATCCTCTCGGAAACGCAGAGGCTACGCAGCAGAGCCACCAACAGCTCAAGGACCAAGAGTTACGCTGGGTGTTACCCCGGGAAGAAGAGTAAATCTCCAATGACATTATTTCTCACCATTCCTCCAGCAATGCAGTATCTTCTAGAGAGCTTTGAGAAGACACACAGCCCATCCCCAAGAATATAGGTTCTTTTAAGGGAAAATATTCTGGATCAGCAGTGAATAGCACCTATGACACAGTGGGCCGGGTAAGGTAAGCACAGATGGGCTGGAGGTCACAGAGAACTTGACAGGGCTTTTCCAAGCAATTTCGGGAGTACTTTGGGGTTTGACTTTGACCTACGAAAAGTATAGTGAAGTTCACTTGTAAATAGGTCAGAAATCCCTGCTCACAGGCTAAATGAATTTTTTTCCAGTGAATCACTACTAGGCTTAAGAAGAGAAAAAAAGGGGGGACAAGCCAAAAGGGCACAAAGTCAGCCAACAAGGGAAAGAGAGAAAAGGAGATGTCATGCAAATAGTGTGCAAAGTATGCAGTTGAAAAGTAAAATGTTTACCAGATCTTGACCACAATTGAATTCTCAGTGAGGATGGTTCTGACTTTTGCTATCACACCTCATGCTAGTTTATCTACTAGACTATGATTTTGCTCCTATAAAAATGTGCATTTAGTATACTGAACATTGCCCCAGATACATACCCTGGTCACTTACTTTGCTAAGCTAGAGGCATTTTTGTCAAACTGAGAAGAATAGAAGGCATGTATTTCTTCAAGAACCAGTGATGGAGTACTCCAGTATAGTGTGGCTTCTTCACTCTTACTATGTCTCCATCAGGGGACTAACATTATAAAGAACTTCACAGTCTAGGACTGTGCACAACAAGAGCTGGCCTCTCCACCAGAGATGCGGAGAGGTGTGATTAATCAAAAGCTATAAAAAGCTGGCACCAAGAGCAGAGAGGATGCTGACTGAGGATCATCGCTAACAGTTTCTCTCCTCTGTTTTAAAAGTGCCCATCAGCAGGATCAGAGGGAATCCAAATTTTGCCTTCCTGAGAACAGAATATAAAAATGTGTCCTGCAAAGTATTCCTGAATGAGAAAAAAAATCGCTTCGTACCATCCATACAGCAAGTTTTCAGATGAAGTAAAAGGGGAAAAAAGACTTAGCTCTCAGCTTGTGCAGACACCCACATTATTTCTGCATGTTTCACTATATGATTATAGGATTATTAGTAATGTCTATGGAACCCCACTTTTCCCAGTTCAGAGGTTCACAACTAATGCTACTGCCATAATTTATGGTTTGTAAAATCAGCTTATGAAGCTGCCATGCTTGTCTCTTACATAGTACACGCTATGTCTTCTTTGATCATTTATTGTCCTGTCTTCCCCCTTCTTCTTCAGATGTTCTTCTTTTCATCCCTGCTTTGAATTAAAAAAAAAGGGGTGCTTGCCTCACTCTGTCGTTATGTGGTAATGACTTCTGTCTTCAGCACGTCTTTCCTCAGCAAGCCACCAGACCAAACGTCTTTTTTGTTGTCCCTTCTATCAGCAGCTCCATGATGGATCACTTTCGATTCTGTTTATCTTCTTTGCAGTGCTATGACTTTTTTCTTTGCTTAAAAATCACAATTGACAGCTTCTTTCTTCCCCTCCCTACATAACTGCTTGATTTTCTGAACTTTTCCTGATCCACAATAAGCAGGGAAGTATTACCTTCAATCCTCTTCTGAACTTTGAATCTTATCTGTCCCATTTTGCCTGTACAGAGGAAACAACATGATTTTTATTTCCCACTTAAGTCTTTTTTTTTTCCTCCATTCCTCCAAATAGACATTTTTTGTCTTGTTTAAGTAAGAGTTGTCTTAGTATTTTCAATATTCATTTCTCCTTAAGAACCACCCTATGGCACTCTGCTGGAACAAGACAGTGGAGAAAGGCAAGTCCTCCTGGCCTGGGGCAGCACTTCAGCCCCACCACCTGCCAGGGACAGTGCAAAAATTCAGATCTGATAAAAATTGCCTTGCCTTGCCTTGCCTTGCCTTGTCTTGCCTTGCCCTCTTTTCTTCTTTTTTCCATCTCTTTTCTTCTCTTTTCTTTCTCTCTTCTTTCTCTTTTTCTTCTCTTTTTCTTTTCTTTTTCTTTTCCCAATTTTGGCCTTCCATAAAGGGAGGGGCAGGGTGAAAGTTGAAAATTCTGGACTCAATAGACCTTTCACACAAGTCTGATAAGAAGAGCAGATGTTTCATTATGGCAGGGCTTTTTGGCTGGTTTTCATCTCTATACATTTTCCAGTGGACGTGAGGGGAAAAATTTTTCCCAGCTGTAGACTACTAGACAGCAAAGTGTCTTTCTTAATCATCATCTGTGGACTCACCAGTCCCAAAAGCCTGCAGAGCACAGGCTGGAAATCAGAGTACTGGCTGCTCTAACATTTTGCAGTCACAAACAGCCTAGGTTATAAAAATTCCCCATCCTCTCTGGTCGATGGCCCAGTCTAGCACTTGAATGAACTTCTGTTGTGATGGCACAGGAAACTCTGTCATCAGCTTCCCTTCTGAAATGAAAATGTTTAGACATGTCCCTCTTCTGCAGAGGAGGGAAGGGATGTTAAATTGTATGCATCCCTGCTAAGGAAAGGGAGAAGTGTTGATTCACACTTCCAAGTCATGCATTTCAAAATTATGTGGGCTTCAAGATGTGAAGCGTGACTGTGAAGGCATCGTGGGAGCAGCTCTAACCTAGGTAAATAATGGTTTACTTTATGACTGAAGACAACAATCTGCAGGGTTTTTGAGGGCAGGACCAAAACAACATGTCTATGCTGGGGTACGTATGGGTAGACAGCCACACACCTGATGATGTACATGCAGTAATCTCCTGTGCAGTTGATCTGGCATGAGCCAGTCTGGATGCTGCAATACAGAAAAGTCTCCATGCACAAATATTTGCACTGCTGAACATGCACCTGTGCAGATCCATCAGTGCAATACTAACCCTAGAAAAAGAACTGTGGGATAAGTGTAACACTTTCATAATTTTTAAAATATTTTTTTCTTCCAGGTTACCCAAGAAAAACAAAAATTGAGAAGCTAAATTAGTCTCTGCTATATTTCCACTGAGGAGAACAGAGCTTTGCCAAAGATATTTTCTGGAAAAATAAAGATCCTCTGTTAAAAGAGTATGAAGATCACATAGTCAGACACAAAGAGAAAAGATGGTGACAGCACAATTTAAACTGCCTGCTAATTGATTATTGCAATGCTAAGAATTTGCATTGTCTCCTTTTGAAGGCAATTGACAACATTTCCGATAGTTCAGTGGGAGTGGGATCAAGGCACAGATATGCATTTTATTTTATTCTGTGTGTTAAAGTCATTGCCTGGGTTGCTTCTGTAAAAGCCAGAAGAAACCCTGGCAGAACGTCCTTGGCTAAGAAGTCAAGAATCTAGAGTCAGGAAAGGATTGCCACAATGGAAACTACCCAAACCTCTTTTACACGAGTGCTCACATACAGCACAAGCTGCCTTAGTTTCTGATACTAAGTTCTGCCAGCTTTTGAGGAGGGTAAAGCTTCCCTTCCTACTGGAATTCCTCAGGAAACAGGATAAGGGTATTTCTCTTCCCTAGCTGAAATCTGTCACCGATTATCACACTGGATACAATGAGGTGCCTGGGCACTGAAGAGCTGTGAGACCTTTTGAATGTCTCCATATTTTCTCATAATATTTAAATGTGATACCACCTTGCAGACTTCTTGCACTGAGGAATTACATATAAACAACTGAAAACTCTCTGCCACAGGGACTGGCCAATCTGTGACTCCTGAACAACTTCTGCATCACTTCTGAGTAGTTCAACTCTCATAATAACATTACATCATGTAATTGGCAACGGGGCTGTCTAGCACCAGGACGGCTGGTCCATTCAAATCCCCAGTCACAGGGAAAGCTGAGAGTGACTTTGCCCAGACACCCTGTGCAGCTGCACACCCAGGCTTCAGGCTGGAGCGTGGTCTGTGGGTTGCTGGTGAGCTGCTGTCACACCCTGGCTGCAAACCACCCCACAGCTCCCCCAGGAGCAGTGAGGTATGGAGCAAGAGCTTTGTGGGTCTTGCTCATTTGCAGATCCCTGTAAGCCACTTGGAGATTCTGGGAGGTTGACCACCTTGTGCTCTACATACTCCCAAGAATTACTATGGAACAGTTATTAGAGAGGATTAAATATGCTGTGACAGGATTACAGCATCAGTCATCAGTCTGAATGGGAAAATACTCAGCCTAAGAGGCATTATATAATGCACTTTGAATTTTCATTAAAGCTAGAACACATAAACCAGGATAACGTGTCTTTTATTTTAAAAGAAGTTTTAGCTAAGCATGTTTCAACTTTAAGTAACTACACTGCAGATTATCTTGTTTATCTTCTTGGAAGTCAGCTGTATTTTTACTATGCATGTATTTTTAATAATCTATCATTTTCAAGAAATGCTTTCCAACAAGGCTGTATCTACTATCCCAGTGCTTTCACCCAACAGTTCTATGAAGCTGATATCTACACCATATGCTTTTGTTCATGCTATGTATTCAAATACAAAGGCGTGGTTAAATTCTGATGTCCTTTTTGAGGGGAGCTGGGGAAAACATCTGCCTCTTGATGGAAGCCATCTGGTATAACCAGACATGAAGTCAAGCATCCTAACACAGTGTGCTCCTTAGGATTCCGCTAGCTTAATAGAATTACAGATTCTTCCCCTAATGTTCTCATCACACACCATCTCAGGGATTTTCCCTTGCACCTACCTAGGATTGATTGCTGCAATTATTATGTAAAGTTTTGTCTCGGTGCAATCAAAGTAACCAGAAACAATAATAATTATTATGTAGATTTCTGTTGTTATTCTCCCATCTGAGCAGTTCATATGCACAATTACACGTGAAAAGAAAATCACAGAATAATTCCTGTAGAAGGAGGAGCTGCAGAGGCTTCCTGAGGTCAGCAGTACTGCAGAAGCTGCAGCATACCTTCAGTTTGTTCCAGAGATAAGAGTTAACATATCAGGATTGCTAAGGGGAGGTGAGCTCTTCTCACTTCATCTCTTACTTGAAGTGTCAGACTTCAGTCACTCCATCAAACCCACCAGCAAGGGACCAAATACTGTCTATCCTTACCCATCCAAGGAGGTCTGGTAGGATGGACGTGGCATTGAAACACATATAAAAGCTGTGTGGTAGGCCAACATTTCAGGAAAATGACAGGAGTTAAAGATGCATGACCTTAAATGTATGTCTTTTGAGTGAGGGGGATTAGCAGGTAAAAGGAAAATAGAGTAGCCATCCGTTTGAGATATGTAGGGCAAACGAAGCCAGATCATTTTTGTGCCATGTTTCTGCTCTGTTGCCAAGACTATCTTCTCCATATACAACAAGGGGATTCAATACCAACAAAGTTTGTTTACCTGAGCTAATCTTCAAACACAAGGCAAGATTACACTCAGGGAATCTGGATAAAATTGAGAGTCTTTCCTGGTTTCCTTAAAGAGGTTATTCTCTATGGCAGAAATGGGGAAAAAAAAAGATTACTATAAATATGAATATAAGTATGAATATGAATATGAAGCTTGTCCCTGGTGCTTCATGTTTCACGTACTAGGAGTGTCCTGTCACCAGTTACCCATTCACTGGGGCTTTGCCCACGGGACAATACCAGGAACAATGCTGCTTAACCTCTTCATTAATGACCTTGGCCATGGTGCAGAGTGCACATTCAGCAAGTCTGCAGGTCATAAAAAGCTGGGAGGAGTGGGTGACAGGCTAAATGGCTATGCTGCTGTTCAGAGGGACTTTGACACCCTGGAGAAATGGGCAGAGAGGAACCTCATGAAGTTCAAGAAAAGGAAATGCCAAGTCCTGCCTGTGGGGAGGAACAACCCCAGGCACCAGGACAGGCTGGAGGCCAAGTGTCTGGAAAGCAGCTCTGCAGTGAAGGCCCTGGGGACACTGATGGACACCAAGCTCCCCTGGAACCAGCAAAGATAAACCTTGCAGCAAAGAAGGCAACAGCATCCCACGCACTGGGATGAGCACTGCCAATAACTTCTTCCCCTAGGCTCAGCACTAGTGACACCACATTGGATGTGCTGGCTCCAGTACAAGACAGGCACGGACATACTGGAACTACAGGAGCAAAGGAGTGCAACATTATTAAAATGTTTGGAGCATCTGTCATGTGAGAAGAGGCTGAGAGAGCTGGGATGGTTCAACCTAGAGAAAAGAAGGCTCCAGAGGGATTTTACCTATGTGTATAAACATCTGAAGGAGGTGGAGGAGTGTTGATAAAGAAGACAAGGACAGATTCTTGTCAGTGGTGCCCCATAAAAGAACAAGAGGCAACTGGAATGAACTGAAACACACAAAATTCCACTTAAACACAAGAAAAAGCTTTTTTCACTCTAAGGTTGGTTGAACACTGGCACAGGTGGCACAGAGAGCTATTGAGTCTCCATCCTTGGAGACAGTCAAAACCCAACTGGACATGGCCCTGAGCAACCTGCTAGTTGCCCCTGCTTTGAGATGAGGAGTTAGGACTGGATGATCTTCAAAGGTCTCTTCCCACCTCAGCTCTTCCCCCCTTCCAGCCTCTCCTTGACTATTATGACTACCACTCTTAATGGAACTGGATTTTTCTAGACTTGGAAGTTTAAAAGGTATTAACAATAGTGAAATTCTTGATGACTTCTCCAGCTCCTTGAGGCTATCTCTTTTCCTTTGCACTCTCGAGGCAGTCCTCAGCCTGCTGCCCCTGAGCAAAACAATATCAATCCACCTTCCAAAAGAAAGAAGGCTGGGTGAGACATAAAAACACTCAGAAGAGAGTTGAGGAGAAATGCTGCATGTCAGCACTTCCTAGTAGAGCTCAAAGATAGCCTCATCAGTGCTCACTGGGGGTTCAAACTTCAGTTTTCATGTGCAAGAGGACATAGGCATGTTTTTTCAGGGCTGATTATTTTTACTTTCATCTCAGATTTCAGATTTTATTTATCTCAGATTAAGAAAGAGCAAGTAAAGCAACACAAGTAGTAGCAAGATGGAATACTATGTGAAAAGTACTCACCTTTCATGAAGCAGCTTTACCACATGCACATGGTGGCATGAAAAGAACATTAAGAATAATACACACTACGGTACAATGCGTCATTGTGCCTGTGTACAAGGAGCTGATAAAAGAGGCACAGCAACTTTCACTCCAAAATTTCCCAGTCTCTGGTTGTTGGTGATGGTGGCTGCCTCACAACCCAAGCTCATCATGATGTTCATAGCAATGTCTTGCAGATCCAATTCCCAACCAGTCCACACTATTCTTGTTTTAAGATGTCTCTACTAATGTTAGGAGGGAAAAACTCAGGAGTACCTATTGTTTGGAGATTGCCTGTAGACTGTGTGCTGGCAGGCTTCTCCCTGTTAAGGGAACTTCCCTGTCCGACCATCCAGGAGCCACTCTGGCATCACCTAAGCTGGGACCAAGGCCCCTTTGCAGCTACACCCCTCATATTTACAGTCACACCAGTTTCCTTACAGGTTCAATCCCAGGTTTCCCTTAGCAGAGTCTCAAACATCCTGATCCTTAAAATAATTTAATCATGGTGCAACATCAAATAACAGCTCAAGCTGTGTGCCTCCAAGGAGGGACCCCAAACAAAGGAACCCCATGGCTTTTATGCTCTCTAAGGATGGGAAAGTCTGGAGTCATCGGCTCCTGTGGTGTCTGGTTCCCTGGCTGGGCCACAGGCTCCCAGGCCCTTTGTTATGCAAAGGGTTGACAGATCATGGCCTCTTGCCTTGGGCTCGGGCTCAGGCTCAGGCTCAGGCTCCTGCCCCTCCAGAGTTACACATGCAGCTCACACTGCAGCTGCACACTGAGCTACAGGCACTAAATATATTGCTCAACATTTCCCATCCCTATCAAAATCCTATCCACTGGCAAGCCAGTCACTCTCTGGAAAAGACTTCTTGTGGAAGCCCCTTGAACCTGCTGCTCTGAGCTCCTGAGTCAACACATTAATTCAGGGAACACCAACAAGGTAAAAAACTTTGGTGCTTTGGCTACACAAGTACTAGAGATGTTGAGGTAGCTGAGCATTCCCATGGAAGCTCAGAGCACCTCATCCCTCCATGGCAGGCTGCACAAGGCTTGGGACATCGCATGAGGCCTCCATCCCTGGTGTGTGGCTGAAGAGATAAAAGTACCCTGCCATGCAGCTGCCATGGGTGGGAAGCATGTCCATGGCATCTTTTGATGGAGACACACACACACCCTTAGGGACATCTCTGACCTCAGGTCAGGAGCTGGACTGTGGAGAACAGCAGAGGTGTCCCTGTTAGGCTGCGTCTCCGCAGGTCCATGTCCACCTCCAAGCTCCTCCATGGATATGTCCACATCCAAACTCCTCTGTGTCGGACATCCCTACTCCTCCTCCCTGCCCTGCCAGTGTGCGCTGGGGAGGTGGCTGCTCTGCCAGGCACAGGCACTCTCCTTTTCCACCTGCCCTCTGACCCAGGGGAGACCCAAAGAGTGTTGTGGAGCTTCTGCAGGCTCCTCAGGGTCCAGGCCTCAGGCAGCACCAGGACAGAGCAGAGTGAGGTGATTGTCCAAATGTGCTCTGTAAAGGTGCTGTGTGTAGTTTTGGGCACCACAATATAAAAAAAGATATAAAGTTATTAGAGAGTGTCCAAAGGAGGGCGATGAAGATGGTGAAAGGTCTTGAGGGGAAGCCATATGAGAAATAGCTGAAGTCACTTCGTTTGTTCAGCCTGGAGAAGGGGAGACTGAGGGGAGACCTCATTGTAGTCCACAGCTTCCTCACAATGGGATGAGGAAGGACAGGCACTGCTCTCTTCTCTGCGGTGACCAATACCCGAGGACCCGAGGGAATGGCCTGAAGCCGTGCCAGGGGAGATTTAGATCGGTGTTCTGGTTTTTGCTGGGGTAGAGTT